>VMDO01003180.1:0-99953 GCA_007922755.1 Pedetes capensis
AACTCAGGACCTCAGAGACTGCAGAGCAGCACTCTACCAACTGAGTTAAATCCCAGCCCGCCTTGAGCCCTAGGAGGTGAATATCATCAGCCACCTGCTAGCTGGATTTGGTTTGGAGACACCAACAGGAGATCAGAGGGTTTAGAGGCAGGGTTCTCCAGTAAAACAGAACCAACAGAAAGAGACTTACTATAAGGAATTGGGTTACATAGTCGTGGAGGCTGACAAGTCCCAAGATCTGCAGGGTGAGTCAGCAAGCTAGAGATCCAGGAGATCTGATGTTTCTTTTCAAGTCTGAAGGCAAGATAAAAGCTAATGTTCCAGACCAAAGCCATTGGGCAAGAAGAATTTTCTTTTTACTTGGAGGAGGGTCGAGCCTTTTGTTTTCAGACATTGAACTGATTGGATGAGGCCTACACAAATAAGGGAGTAAGTTCACTCAATTTGCTCAGTTATTGATGATGTAAATGTTGACCACACCCAAAAACATCCTCACAGAAACAGCATAATATTTAACCAAATAGCTAGGCACCCTGTGAACCAATCAAGTGTCACATAAAATTAATTACCCCAGTGGGTAAAGGAGAGAAAGGTCAGAGAACTTCTTTCCCGCTGCCTCCCTGCTTTGGCACAGTGATTCTGAAAGTGGCTGTGTTTATCCATGACTACAGCTCCAGGGGAGCAGCTTCCACTCCAGACTCCAACTCCATTTATTCTCTGCCCTGACCTTCTAGCTCCACTTGGGGTGTAGTGGCTCCCTTTATTATTGTCCTTGGACCCTGAACAACCTTCATTGATACCTTTAACTCAGAACACTGGGCTGGTCCCATCATTCAAGTCTTTTCCTCTGAACATTTTGGGTTATGTATGGTTTTGCCTGGGACTCTAAAATACACCATTTCTATCTTTCTCTATATAATTATAATAGATTTTATAATTATAATAGAATTATATTTATAATAGAAATACACATTGAATATCCTCTACCTGAAATGCTTGGGACCAGAAATAAAAAGTTTCAGATTAAAAAAAAAATTTTTTTTGGTATTTGCATATAAATAATGAGATTTCTTGGGAATAAGACCCAAATGTAAAACACAAAATTCATTTATGCTTTATATATACCTTATACAATGCCTGCAGCCCTACCACTATGGCATCCGATTCCATCAGATCTTGGAAGGTAAGTAGGGTCGGGCCTGGTTAGTACTTGGATGGGAGACCGCGTGGGAATACCAGATACTGTAGGTTTGGGAGAAGGACCCGGCAACCCACTCCCAAAAAAATCAATCCATCTTTGAAAACCCTATGAATAGCAGAGAAGCACTGACAATAGTGTTTCGCCTGTTGCACATAGGGTCACTATGAGTCGGACACTGACTCGATGGCAACTAACAACAACATACACATAGCCTGAAGGTAATTTTGTACAATCTTTTCAGTTCACCTGCTTTTGGACCTTGACCTATCACATGAGCTCAGGTGTGGAATTCTCCACTTGTTGGTGCATCATGTTGGTGCTCAAAAAGTTTCAGATTTTGGAGCATTTTAGATTTCAGATTTTCAGAGTAGGTATACTCAACCTGTATATACTTACTGTGGATACTTTAGGGAAAAAAGAACATATAAAAAAGGAAAAAAATAAGAACCTTATCAAGAGGAGATAATCATTATCAACCTGTCATTGCTCCTTGCAATGTATCCAATTTCTTTAAATACTCTTCAAGAATATAATTTTTAACAGCTGCCTGTTAAATATAGCAAGAGAACAGAGATAAATAAACTATAGCAAGAGAATATACATTTGAAATATATGAGACTAAAAGAGAAAACAAGCATAGTAAAATAAGATGGTAAAATAAATAAAATAAGAATAGAGCTAGAATCCAATGATGCCAACAATGCTACCCTCTGAATAGAGCCTGCCCATAACTGGGCTCTAAGCCTTCTGCCAGTCCCTTCAAGGAGGAGAACATTAGTAGTTACTCAATCAGGGTTTCCATAAAAATAAGAACCATTTAGAACTCAAGAGAAGTCCTGATTGAAAAGCATAATGTAGTCTCCAATAATATTCTCACGGAGAGAGGATTCATAGAGCTGTTTCTTAGAAAATCTACCTTTATAAACTGAGGACTTTGTGCCAAATTGCAATTAAGAAAAGGCAGTTTTACCAAGGCCTGATGAGATTCATTCCCGGAACACAGCTCTTGACCTGGCTGAGCCCAGGAGTGGAGTGTAGGGAATCTAGAGAAAAGGATGGTTTGCACATTCTTCAGGAAAATCTCCACACTGAGTCTCTTCATAGCATCTATCTGTATTCAACTACCTACATTAAGTGACAGAACTCTGGTTCAAGCAACATGGACAACTGAACTAAAAAAGATACCTATCCTTTCACAAACACAAAACTTAACATAAAATTACAAACACATAACCACAGTTGAAACAACAAATAGACTGTCTCTAGGTAACAGCAATAGTGATAAAGGTCTTGGGCGAGATGGTGGGTTTATGGGCCACCTCTGGTGGCCTAGAAGGACACTGAATCTCAATATAGGTCCAAAGGGAGAGATTTTAATGCTTCAAGAAGGACATGGTCCTTTGCATGGTCTTAGGCCTCTGCAAAGCACAAAGCTGAAACTGGGAAAGAGATAAATTTCTGGAACAAAGGGCTAGAAAATCTCTGCTACTCTCACGTTCTGGTAAGGGCTTTGATTTAAAAGTAAAATCAAATAAACAAAGAAATCCTCCTATAAGAAATGAAAGTCCAATCCTGAGTCACTTGTAAGTGTAGAGTCCTAATTTAAGGAACCATTGCTGCAGAGCTAACATAAAGATGATTCCCAGACCCACAAAACCCACAGAACATTTGGCAAAAGAAAGTGAAAAACAAATCTGTAGGGACATTTTCCTACCAAGGCTCATAAGACACCCACAGAAACAAACATCAGTGAAGATGATCCCTCAGTAAAATTTACAAACCACACAGACACAAACCTAAGAGAAAGTCAGTGGATATAAATATACAGGAAAATACGTGCTCCCCATTCAACTGGAACAGGAGGACGGGCCTATGTAATAACTATGTTTAGAAATTAAAATGTCTTTGGAGGGAATAGAAACCATATGAAAAGTCAGGACATTAAAGACAAGAGAATATAAACAGAATTAAAAATGAAATATATTATTATTGAAGTAAAAAAGTCAAAGGATGGGTTAACAACAGAGTTAGATCATCGGAAGAGAAGACCTGGAAACTCCCCAGACTCCACCTTAAAGAGATAAATCAGTTCTAAGACATCAAATGACAGAGTTTAAGATCATATTTAACCCTTAACTACATTATGGGGTCAAAAAAGAACCCAGAAATTAAGTTTTACTATGTTTTGAAACTCCCGATTGTCACATAAACATGTTGTTCTGTGTAATCTGAGTACATCCTGACTTAGGGCAGGCGCCACAGACACATCAGTGTAGCGCCTGCCTAAACTCAGGTAAGTGCCTGCTGGGGTCACATGTGACCCCTACATACCAATTATGGTTGCAGGTCATTTTCCATATTTTATGACTGATCTTATGAAAATTGTTGATTTTATGATTTTTAGGATCTCTATATTATGAAGTGGGCTGGGATTTAGCTCAGTTGGTAGAACGCTGCGCTGTAGTCTCTGAGGTCCCAAGTTCAATTCCCAGCACCGCAAAAATGGGAGAAGGGCCTGGCAATCCACTCCCAAGGCAATCCCGAAACAGTCAGCCATTGAAAACCCTATGAGGGTCGCTATGAGTTGGATACTGACTCGATGGCACCTAACAACAACAAGCTGTAAAAGGGCCCTCTAGGTCTAATCCAGCATATTTAAGGCCTGCAGCCATAGCCGTGTGGCATCCAATCCCATCAGATCTCTAAAGCTAAGCAGGGTCAGGCCTGGTTAGTGCTTGGATGGGAGACCACCAGGGAACACCAGATACTGTAGGCTTGGGAGAAGGACCTGGCAGCCCCCTCCCAAAAATCAATCTGCCATTGAAAACACTATGAACAGCGGAGAAGCACTGATAATAGTGTTTCACCTGTTGTACGTAGGGTCACTATGAGTCAGATGCCGACTTGATGGCACCTAACAACAACAACAACATATTATGAAGCAAGAATTTTTTGTTATGTTAGTTTTGTTGTTGTTGTTGTTAGGTGCCATAGAGTCGGTATCCGACTCATAGCAACCCTCATAGGGTTTTCAATGGCAGACTGTTTCGGGATTGACTTGGGAGTGGATTGCCATGCCCTTCTCCCATTTTTGCGGTGCTGGGAATTGAACTCGGGACCTCAGAGACTGCAGTGCAGTGCTCTATCAACTGAGCTAAATCCCAGCTCTATGTTAGTTTTAGGTTCATTTTATTGTCCTTTTTGAAACCTAGGAAAACTGATTAGAACTTCATTAAGTGCCTTAAGAAAAATTTCTTATTTTTAAATAATTATTATTATACAAATAAATGTTATATTAGTAACTTTTGAAAGGTGCTTTAGTTAATATAAAAATATAATTAAAACTTAAAAACAAACATCTTAAATAATCAAGGTTTTCTGATTTGGGGTCTTGGATGACCCCAGGAACAAATATCCATCAATTAAGTTGATGATACCAGTTAACCCTTCACTGGAATTGTTAGGTCAAAAGAGATCCCCGGGTGGGTACTGGGCATGGAGCACTGTAGCACTCACCTAAGCTCAGGTATGTGAATCCTAGGCTCTTAAGTAATCCTGAAAGCACAATATGAGTTAAGGGTTAACTTTTTATTTACATAGATAACACTTACTGTGAGCAGGCACTGTGCTGTGTGCTTTATAAATCTCATCTAAGTTGCTCCCCTTAACAAGACTAGCAAAGAGTTTGATTTATTTCCCAACATCATACAACTTGTAAGAGTACATCTAACTTCAGACTTTACTTTCTCTGCTGCACTGCCCATCCCCTCTCTCTGGGATCATTCCTACCAGGATAAAATAGAACTGTGGCACCTGCCTGTAATCTCAGCTACTTGAGAGGGCGAGGAGGGAGTCTGAGGGAGGAGGATTGCAGACTGGAGGCCAGAAGCAGCCTGGGAAACTTAGTAAGACCCTGTCTCAAAGTAAAAATTTAAAAAAGGGCTGGGGGTGCAGCTCAACAACAGAGAGCTTGCCTACCATGTGCAAGACCCTGGGTTCAAACCCTAGGATTGTAATAATAATAATAATAATAATAATAATAATAATAATAAAATGTATAACCAGAATCTACTTAAAAGGAAACATTAGACTAACATAAATTAAAGGACATTTTTTAAAATAAATGCTCTATAAAATTTGCTAAGTTGAGGTCATCAAAGACAAGGAAACACTAATGAACTATTCCACATTTAAAGAGACTAAAGAAACTCAATGCCTGCAGCGGTAGCCCTGTGGCATCCAATTCCGTCAGATCTCGGAAGCTAAGCAGGGTTGTGCCTGGTTAGTACCTGGATGGGAGACTGCCTGGGAACACCAGAAGCTGTAGGCTTGGGAGAAGGACCTGGCAACCCCCTCCCAAAAAATCAATCTGCCATTGAAAACCCTATGAACAGCAGAGAAGCACTGACAATAGTGTTTCCCCTGTTGTACAGAGGGTTGCTATGGATACCGACTCGATGGCACCTAACAACAACAACAACAAAGAAACTCAACCAATACTAAATGCAATGTGTGGTCCTCGACTAGAAAAAAAAAAAACCTCCATATATTTTTCCTTAGCTATAAAGGATATCAGTGAGACATTTGGTGACATTTGAATGAGAGAACACATTAGATAATATTATAACAGTACTAATTTTCTGATTTTAATAATTGTATTATGGGTATGTAAGGAAATAAATTTGTTTGTAGGAATATACATTTATGGGATAAAGTTCATCATGTCTGTAACTTATTCTTAAATGGTTCAGTAACACACATATGCATTCAAATACATACATGGAAAACAATCAGACAGAACATGTTATTAACATTCAGAGAAACTGGATGAAGGATAAATAGATTATTTCTTGTTTTATTTTTGCAACTTTTCCAAAAGTGAATTACTTTAAATAAAATTATGCACACAAGCAGAGAAGAGAGTACCTTGAATCCCCATGTACTCACCACCTAGCTTCAATTATTAACTCATGGATATTCTGTGGCATCGGATTCTGTCAGATCTCAGAAACTAAGCAGGGATGGGCCTGGTTAGTAATTGGATAGGAGACTGCCTGGGAACACCAGATATAGAACACCTTGGGAGAAGGACCTGGCAACCCACTCCCAAAAATCAATCAGCCATTGAAAACCTTACAAACAGCAGAGAAGCACTGACCATAGCGTTTCACCTGTTGTACCTAGGGTCGCTATGGGTCAAATACCGAATTGATGGCACCTAACAACAACAACAATTTTCGTTCATCTTTACCCAGACTTACACTCTCCCGGTGGTACAACACGTTGATCCTTTAATATTTCCACAAACACTATTTCACTGTGATCCTCATAGCAATCCCACAAGAAGAAGGGTAAGAATTAGGTACACACGGCAGCTGAGGCTGAGCAAAGTTAGAAAACTTACCATACAGCTAGCTAGTGAGAATTTCAGGACTCAAGCCCAGCCTTCTGACTTAGATTCAGGGCCCAGTTCTGCACATGCCTTATTCCAAAATTGTGAGTGTGGAATCCCAGGATAACAGGGTCTTTGGGAGTTTCCTGTTTCAGCCAACTGTTTCAGCCACCATCTTCACCTATATTCTCTAAGGTCACTGAGGTCTATAAAGATTCAAAGACATCCCCCTACGTCTGACACCCCCAATTGCCCAAAGGCCACCTTTGGGGTGGCACCTCCTCTGCCTCTCATCACCTCCCCCTTTCCTAGGTCTGTTGTTGTTAGGTGCCATCCAGTAGGGCATAGGGCAGCCCCATCCATCCAGCTTCTATGAAGTGGAGGTCAGCCTCCCAGGGCACCAAGCAGGAAGAGGCAGACAGTGGGGCAGAGGGAAAAATGCCCACATCTTTGCATCTACAACATGTGGCAGAGTTCCCAGCACATTGTTGGTACACACAAATATTTTTAATTGAATTACCAAATCTTAGATATGGCTTAATGATACACCTTAGAAACATAGAAAACACAGATATTTGGGGGGGGGCGCATTACTTTGGCATGCTTAACATAGTTTAAACCAAAGAAATATCAAAGTTTCAAGGGTTATATTGTCATGAAGAATTCAGATTTCTAAACCAAAATAAAACTAATTGCTCTACTTAGGGATGTCACATATAAGTATAAGATGCTGGATGATTCTTTTTCTTCTTCTTCTTTTTTTTTTTTTTTCGTGGTACTGGGGAGTTGAACCTGGGGCCTCATGCATGCTTTTTGCAAGCACTCAGCCACTGAGCTGCACCCCCATCCCATTTGTTTACTTTTTGTCTTGAGACAGAGTCTCACTAAGTTATGCAGGCTGCCTCTGGCTCTGGCCTTGAGCTTGCGATCCTTTCGCCTCCACCTCCCCAGTGTCTGGGATTCAAGGTGTAAGCCATTGCACCCGGCTGCTATGTGATTCTAAAGTTATAATTCTGCTTTACTATTCTAAGATTTGGCCAAAGACCTTGTATGCTCCTTACTATTAGACAAACGTATTTTTGTTCTACACTTTTTGGCTAAGTGCTAAAGCGCTTTAGCCTATTTAATGACTAGGCTGGTTCTCCAAGTTTCCAAATCTCTCCCTCTCCAGCTGTCAGATTTTCTGCTTTCCCCCGCACAGTGATGATTATAACACAAGATTTTGGTTTCAAAGGCCACTCAGTTTTCATTTCTCTAATTCACCCTTTAAACAAAAATACCCTGAAATGTCTACACCTCCATTCAAGCTCCTCGAACATTTATAACAACAAACTGAGATTGTGTCTATAATAACAAACTCACCAGTGACCACTAATTTGCTGAAAATGAATAACTTATGCCAGTAATCACACAGGACACTTGGCCAAGGAGAGTCTTGGTCCATGCCAGTTGTCCAGGAGTGACATTGGTAGTAGCTGCTCCCGTTCTCAAACTGTTCTGATTTGGTCAATAAATTATTGGTTACCCTGCTTAGGGCCAAACCTTGGTCTTGTCTTCGGAGCTTTTTAATACTCAGACGACAATGCTCATTAAGTAACACTGTCCCAAAATTAAAACTGTATTATCGATGTCATTTCTCATTCATTGCCACATGTTAGTTTCCTGTGGCTGCCACAGCAAACAACCACAAATTTGGTGGCTCAACCAGCAGAAAAGTATCTGCTCACATTTCTGGAGGTCAGAGAAGTCTGAAAGCAAGGTATGGGTCAGTCTGCACCACTCTAGAGGCCAGGGAGGCCTCTTCTGGCTTCCAGTGGCTATTGGCATTTGGCCTGGGGCAGCCTGATTCTGCTCTCTCCTCTCTCTCTCTCCCTGGTCACATTGCCTCTTCCTCCTGTGTGTCTCCTTTTCTGCTGGTCTAATTCCCCTCTGCCTCATCTTTTTTTTTTTTTTTTTTTTTTTTTCCGGCACTAGGGGTTAAACCCAGGGCCTCGCGCTTACATACTTTGCAGGTGCTGGACCACTGAGCTGTGCCCCCAGCCCTTTTTTTTTTTTTTAACTTTTTGAGACAAGGTCTCACTAAATTATGCAGACTGCCTCTGGTTTCGAACTTGCGATCCTCCTGCCTCTGCCTCTTGAGCCGCTGGGATTACAGGTGTGCACCACTGCGACTGGCCCCCTTTGCCTCATCTTTACAAGGACACCATCATTGGATTCAGGTCCCACCTATACAATAGGAGATGATCTCATCTCAAGACCTTTAGCTCAATCACATCAGGAAATACTATTTAAAAAAAATTAATAATAAGGCCACATTCACAGGTTCCAGCGATCAGAATGGGGACATATCTTTTGGTGGGGGGACACCATTCAAGCCACTACCCCTATTAAAGTCAGGCTTACATTTCCTAGCCATATTTCTAAAAGTATGAGATTGTGGTTTTACGTTTTCAAAGATGCCATGAACCAATTACAGTTGACGTAATTATGCATCAAATATCTTTAGTACAAATTGAAATAAAAAATTCAGGACAGCCTCCCTGGCCATTGCTCTGAGAACCCTGCCTTCTACAACCCTCTTCACAGCAGAATAGTTCTTTTCTCATTGTTGTTGTTGTGAGGTGCCGTCGAGTCAGTATTGAACTCACAGTGACCCTCATAGAGTTTTCAATGGCTGACTATTTCGGGATTGCCTTGGGAGTGGATTGCCAGGTCCTTCTCCCATTTTTGCGGTGCTGGGAATTTGAACTCGGGACCTCAGAGACTGCAGCGCAACGCTCTACCCACTGAGCCAAATCCCAGCCCCTTTTCTCATTAGTCCAACTCAATTATAGAGTACGCCAGTGGGACCAGGTGAGGTAAGGGAGGCACTGGCCGTAAAAACTTCAGCCATTAAGGTAAATAGTGATGATTATTGAGGTTTTCATTACCCTCTTAAATAAAATTTCACATTTATCAACATATTATTTGTCCGGATGATGGCGCTTTCTGGTCTCCTCTGCAGTTTACAGCCAAGGCGAGAGCCTCACTGGCCTCACTCTAGAGTCTGTATCTTTTGGGATTTCCCTGTGAGTACCAGGCACCATAGCCCCGGTGTCTGTGGCATTCTCTAATAATGAGTATATAAAACCTGCTCTTTCCCTTCCACCCGTATATTTCCCAGGAACATCATCTGCATCATCTGTGAATAGAAATAGCATGTAAACATTTTGAAGGATTTAGTGTTTCTCAGTTACCGGGTCCCATTCTACTGGGATGCCCCACTGGCTCTACCTGCTCCAAAGTCCAAAAGAAAAGCAATGTGGTGGGTTTTGTTTGTTTGTTTTGTTTTGTTTTTTTGCAGTTCTAGGAGGCTGAACTCAGAGCATTTATGAATGTGCTCTACCACCGGGCTGTACCCTTACCCACCCTCTTTTTTGTTATATTGAGACAAGGTCTAAGTTGTGCAGGCTGCCTCTTGTTTTGAACTCATAGTCCTCCTGCCTCTGCCTCCTGACTTGCTAGGATTATAGGCAAAACCAACAGACTTTCTGAGTCTCTCATTTTGAAGTAGTCATCCAACTAGTGAACATTAGATTTGTTCTTTTCTGGATTAAAAGGTACACTGAAATCAATCCATACGTAGTTGTTCAGTGACTGTAAGTGTTCTCCCTCCCCACACAGGAAAATAAAACTTCCAACAGTTCATGCTTCTCTCATCTTCCTCTCTATTGGAAAACACATGAAACACGTGTTGATGCCTTACCGCCATTCTGTCTCATGCAGACAAGTCAGACTCAGGGTCATTCAGAGTACAAGCCATCATCCCAAAGGGCAGGCAGGACAGGCGGTGTCTTCCACGCCAAGCCAGCAGGATCAGAGGGAGCCTGGTCCACAGGACCTCAGCATGTGGTTCCTCGCCTGATGCTGCTTCTCTGCAACATTTTACGTCTGTAAAATTGCAGCCCATTCCTACCCAGCCTCCCTCCCGTTTGAGAGTGCTCAAGATTTATGGGATTTTCCCCACAGAGTCTTGGTCTGCAACTGTGTTCCTAAGTAGGATTCCTTTTCCTGTAAAAGTGTGAGTGATGTCTTTACTATAGGGGAATGTGAGGCATGAACCTGAACACCGTCAGGGGCTTCTGTATAGCAGTGCCCTGCCCCAGGGAGAGTCTTGGGAGAAATGTCCGTCCCACAGAGTCAGCTCAGGTTTATTGTCAGAACAGAATGGAACCACAGGCTTGCTCTCCTTCCTGAGTAGCAACTTCTCCAGAGTCACTGAGCATCATGTCAAGTCAGAACAACGCTGTAAAAGCTATAGAGACAAGGAAATTTGTTAGGGATGCTTGTTGTTGTTGTTAGGTGTTGTTGAGTCAAGTCCAACTCATAGCAACCCTCATAGGGTTTTCAATGGCAGATTGTTTTGGGATTGCCTTGGGAGTGGGTTGCCACGTCCTTCTCCCATTTTGTGGTGCTGGGAATCGAACTCAGGACCTCAGAGACTGCAGAGCAGCACTCTACCAACTGAACTAAATCCCAGTCCTTAGGGATGCTTACATGGTTCTAAATATAAATGCTTAAGAAGTCCTTGCCTTACCTTTTCTAGCGCTAGCCCAGAGGTGTGAGCTAGTGGCCAGTGCTTATTCATTAATAGCTTAATACGTTCTGTTTTTAGCTTGATTTGCTTACTAATCTTTAGTCTTAGCTACTACCAAAGGGTGTTGTTTTTAAATAATTATAAAACTGTAGCCTTAGGGACTTATAAGGAAAATGTTATCCTTCCATCATGCTCCATACATTCTGTTCTATGAGGTTTACTAAATAAACCACTGGGTTGAGACTGAGGGTGAAAATACCCACAGTCTTTCAGCTTTGCATCATTAAGCTGGTAGGAGACAGGGACACTAAATACTTTACTGTCTCCTAAAAGTATGAGATCAGATGTTATCTTATCTATTACCTTGGAAAATATTCACTCAATCCAAAACCAGAGGTGTTTTAAACATGTTGTTTTATACTTTTGAAGTTATAGGAAATATTAGACTTGTAAAAACCATAACTTCTCAATACATGTTCTTCATTAAAATTGTAAATCCCCACATTAATCTGTTAGTTTCTCTTGCATAATGCAGAGTAAAGAATAGAAACTGATTTAAATCACTTTGTATAATAATCACACTGTAATGCTGTAATTAGAACAGTGGTTCTGCAAGTGCAATCTCTATACCAGTAGCAACAGTATCACCTGGGAACTTGTTAAGATGCAAATTACTGGGCTTCCCTAGAGCAGGCTGAATCTGAAACTCTGCAGGTGAGGTCCAGCAATCCGTACTTTAACAAGCCCCCAAGGTGATTCTGGCACAAAGCAACGTTTGAGAAAAACACTCTCATTATTTAATACTGATTACAGTCACATCATCATAAATTAAGTAAAAGGAAATCACCATATTTCATGGTTTTCATTTGTTCCCAGGCCTGCTATGCAGCAAGATAGAAGATTTTGAAATTGATGTGTCTACTGACATCTAAAACATAAATCCTGGGTTCCCTCCATTGGAAACAGAACTCTGAAAGGAAAGATCTCTATTTGCCATTTAACCTTAGAAGAAATACCAGATCCTGAGAAAATTATGTTGGATCTGCATTGTTGACATTGTAGATTGTTCTAAAGGATGGATGGTCTGTAGTTTCTGACTCAAGATGACATGCGATTAGACTCAGCAGCTTCAACTCTCACAGCAATTAATGCTTTGACTTGAGAAAAACAAACGTGAAAGCAAAACTAAACACAGAGGAATAAACGAACTTTTGTTTGGATATAAAAGGATGGAAATATTTGGAAAACTGAAGGAAAGAATAAACAATATAAAATATCATTAGCATGATCGACCCCTTCCCACCCAAGGCATTTCCATCTTAAATTAGAACTGTGTTTTATGCCAGCGTAAACTTTTGAAGCAACCGAGAGACACAAAGGTAAAAAAATAAGGTAAATTAAAAGAAGAATCTTCAGATAACTTTCTATGACCTAAATGCATGGCTGAAATAAATGCTCCTTGGAAAATTATCAAGAGTGTTCTCATTCCTCCAAAATCAAGTCTATGCAAAGGAAAAACCAAAGGACCATTTGAGCCTGATATAATCAGCATGCTCATTTCCTCTGAAAAATAGTAAGTGGGTATTTAATGAATGCTGGAAATAAACTTTACTAAGAATGTAATCAGTGCAATATTAAATATATTTTAAAACTCAAAAACTATTTGTGATGGCCTTTGGAGTTCCTGGACCTCCTTTGGTTTTCCATTTCCTTCTTCCTTGGGCTCTTGAGATGTACACAGTGTAACATCTTTTTCAGGCTTCTCTGACACTTTGCTGGAAGTTTTTCCCTGTAAGTTTGCACAACTGTCACTTATTCTTTACAAGAAGAGAGGAAAGTGCAGTTTTTCAGAGGTTATTAATGGTTTAAAGGAAAATAGTCCCATAAGCAAGAAGGAAGGAAATAAAAGGGGGAAAGCAAAAAGAAGAGGAAGAAAAACTTTGCCGAATCAAGAAGGAAGCAAATAACTGCAGTCTCCACACAGAACCAGCAGCATACATGAGTCATGTAACCGTGGAGAAGCCTGTAAGGGAGGACACCATGGGAACGCAGGACGGCTCCTCAGGGTGACTTCCTGGGTGTTTCTCAATGGCACTGTTACTGGGGAATGGGTGAGTGTGGATACTGGAGGCCAGCAGCAGCCAATACCTCAGCTGCAACAGCAAGACAGCAAAACCTTACTCCATTCCTGTTCTAATATAAAAGATTTTATGCCCAACACAGAAGTTATAGAGGAGAATATGTTGCTGCTGTTGTTGTTAGGTGGCTTTGAGTTGGGTGTGACTCATAGCGACCCTATGTACAACAGAGTGAAACACTATCCAACATGGTGCCATGCACATGATTTTTTATGCTTGAGCCGACTGTTGTAGTCACTGCGTTTCTTCTCATTTAGAGTCATGCCACATCAGCAAATAGAGATCTCAGGGGCTTTATTCCATTCAGTCATTAAGGTTGACTCTACTCTGAGGAGGCAGCTCTTCCCCAGCCATTTCTTGAATGCCTTCCAATCTGGGGGGCTCATTTTCCGACACTCTATTTGACAGTGCTTGTCTGCTATGTATAGGGTTTTCAATGGCTGTTTCAGGAGTGGGCTGCCAGGTAGAGAATACAGACAGAGTTAAGTAAAGACAGTACACCACTGAGAAGTGAAGGTGGGCAGCAGAGAGGAGCTGCTGCTCTGCCACTACTGCATAGAGCTAAGGCCGAATGTGATTTTTATAATGAAATCTGAGCATCCAGGGGAGGGAAGGAAACAGTTTCACAACTGGGGTCTATGCCCTGAATGGGTTAAAGGATTCCCAGTGCCTTCAAAGAAATGGGCTCGGAGGCAGGCATTTCAAAAGATTAGGAATCCAGACAGCTACTGATCTTCAGGGGGGAGCAGAACCCACTGAATAATGTCCAATTCAATCGCTGGGGGTGGTGCACATCTTACCCAGTCTATCATCCTGGCTGAATGTACAAAGTAATTTTAATCCTCTTCCTCCTCCCAGCAATGATGGTTTTGCCCAGGATATTACCTATCAGGGAGGCTCTGACCACCAGATCAAGGCCTTTGTCTCAGAGGAAGCTCATGTTGCTATTCATGTCTCAGGTGGCTGGGAAGCAAATGGCTGGGAAGTAGTTGACTGCAGAGGCCTCTTTATTCCCTCTCTCTCTACCTAGTGTACCCTATCACATGCAAGTAGAAATGACTTTGTACATTGTAATAAGTATCACAATTTCATAAATAACTCAGTCCTTGTGTCTCAAAGTATTTTCTCAGTGACTTTTCAATGGTGTAAAATGTGCTGCCCTATCCCTTCATGAATTTAGCTCAGTTGGTAGAGTGCTGCGCTGCAGTCTCCGAGGTCCTGAGTTCAATTCCCACTACCCCCAAAATGGGAGAAGGGCTTGGCAATCCACTCCCAAGGCAATCCCGAAACAGTCAGCCATTGAAAACCTTATGAGGGCCGCTATGAGTCGGATACCGACTCGACGGCACCTAACAACAACAACAACAATCCCTTCATGAGAGACAGAGCCCATGAAGATGCACAGAAGCTGTGTCATACAAGATAGCTCCAATTGTCATACTGACATCATCCAAAGGGCCTAGAATGGGAGGAGGACGTGGCAATCCACTCCCGAGGAAATCCCAAAACAATCAGAAATTGAAAACCCTATCAGGGTCACTATGAGTTGGACAAGACTTGATGGCACCTAACAACAAAGGGCCCAGAAGCAAGAACTCTTTGAGGTTTTTACATGTCTTTATGAAAGCACTCTTATGTTCTGACCCATTCTGATAGCTAGAACACAACAAAAAATAATCAAGACCATTGTCACCAAAAGTCACTTCCTTCTTTTACTAGAGTAACATTTGTTACGCTAGCAAAAGAGGAAGGGAGAGGGAGGGAGGGAGGCAAACAGGGAGGAAGGAAAATATAGAAGAGAGAAATAGAGTAGAAAATTTAATGAAATAAATCCTAGAGAAGGAGGGAAAAAAGAAAGATCACCAGCAAAAATTTTTTTTAAAAATGGTTTTAGAAAGAAATTAGGATTCCTTTTCTCTAAGATATGAAGGAGAGGATGGATGAATGTATGGTAACCAATGTGGAAAACAGCTACCTGGCCAACTGACTGGAAGAGATCCATATTGATGCCTAGTCCCAAGAAAGGGGACCCAACCGAATGTGGAAATTATCGAATGATATCAGTAATATCACATGCAAGCAAAATTTTGTTAAATATCATTCAAAAGCTACTGCAGCAGTATATAGACCAAGAACTGCCAGAAAATCATAACCTGACCTCAAGTGGCCCGGGGCCTGCATGCTTGGTTCAGAAGGGGAAGCAGAGCGTGACCTCAAGTGCTGCATGTGTTTCTCTTTCTAGGCTCTTGCTCCTGCTGAGACAAGGGGAAAACCATGCAGAGCGAAACCAAGGGCTCAAGGAAACAAGCAAATCTCAGGAGAACGCTGGGCGAGATATGCTGCTTTCTGGATGCTTCCTACACAGTCCAGAAAATGAGAAGTTCTGAAATTCTAGAGTTTTATTAGAAAAATAGCTCACCATGTAGATACTGACCCTACATGTACAACAATCATTTGTCATATAATAAGCCTAAATGGGTGATAGGACAAAAATTTCGAATCTACAAATGCCTAAAATAATGACTATGTTTCCAGTAGAGAAGCTGCCACCAAATCAAGGGGGATGCTGTGAAGCATCAACACAAATCTAGTCACAATTCAGCCGATCATTCTTTCCTAAAAATATATGAAGAAAGGAAAAGTATTTATTAACTTTTACATAGAGTTAATAACTCTTACATATCTTAGCCTGCAGTCATACCACTGTGGCGTCAGATCCCGTCAGATCTTGGAAGCTAAGCAGGTTTGGGCCTGGTTAGTACTTGGATGGGAGACCAACTAGGAATATCAGGTGCTATAGGTTTGGGAGAAAGACCTGGCAGCCCTCTCCTCCAAAAACAATCAGCCATTGAAAACTCTATGAATAGCAGAGAAGCATTTACAATAGTGTTTCATCTGTTGTACATAGGGTCACTGTGAGTGGGACACTGACTCAACGGCACCTAACGACAACACGTATCTTAAACTGATACAGAGCATGATGTGGAAAAAACTCAAACACCCAGTTATATTTTAGGACTGAATAAACAATTCAAATTTAGTATTTGTGACTCTAGGACTCATTGAGTCATTTATTAAGATCAGATATTATCTAGGACAGATATTTTATATAAACACAACAATCTAACTTGACGAAAAAGCTTATTGCTTTAGCAACCAAACCTTTCATTACCTCCTTATGCCATTTTCTAGCACTCAATTGATTAATTTATTACATATGATGGGTAATGTAAAGTTATCTGACTGCCTTAGACTCTGCTTTGATACAATGAGACATAATGCCTAAATTTACTAGTTAACATTTATTAAATTGTCATGAGATTTTAATAGCTCCCATAAATTTAAACCAAGTTTCAAAAAAATCTAGATAGTGGAAATGAAAACAACTAATAAGATGATATCACTGCTATGATTTATGAGTTTACCAAAATTGAAGTGTTGGAAATATGGCCCCTAAAATAGCAGTGTTGGAGGTGGGACCACTGGGAGTTCAATTAATGGACTGGTGGGTTCTTAATAGTAGTGGTGTTGGTATAAAATCCATCTCTGTCTGTTATGCTTGCTTTATCTATCTCATCATATGATACTTTTTATCATGTTGTAGACTGGGGTTTAGCTCAATTGGTAGAGTGCTGCTCTGTGCTTTCTGAGGCCTTGGGTTCAATCCTCAGCACCACAAAAATGGGAGAAGGAATTGGCAGCACACTCCCAAAACAATCAGCAACTGAAAACTCCATGAATAGCAGAAAAGCACTGACACAGTGCTGGGCATGACACAACGTCAGGGACTATTTCTTCCTGTTGCACATAGGGTTGCTATGAATTGGATCTGACTCACCGGCACCTAACAACCAGCACCACCACCATATTGTGAAGCCATAAGAAAGCCCTCATGAGATGCCAGCATCATGCTCTTGGGACTTCCAACCCTCTAGGAGTATAAGAAATTTATTTTCTTTGTAAATTATACAGTTTCAGGTATTCAGTTATAACAATAGAAACAAAGACTAAGACAACCACCAAAAGCAAACACACTCTAAGAATAAAAATTCTCTTCTCAGACCTTCATCAGTTGTTGTAAGACTTGCTCTGAATGGAAATGTTGAAGAGGCTATTAGATAGAAATTATCCTGTGAATCAAAATGAAATCCCTCTTAAGCTTAACAGGCCAATCAAATTTACCTAAAGAAGATGGGACTTGAAAGAAGTTTTGAAACTCTTCTTTGTATTATCTGCTATTTCCAAGTGCCAAAGCATAGCCACTGGGTATAATCCCCAATAACTTTATCACATTAAAAATAGCACTGACCTCTTGCTTGATTCAACTAGTAACCAATAATGAAAATATTCAGTTATATGCTTTTGATATGGAAGACACAGCTAAGCTGGCTTGTGAATATAGATATGGTATTAAATTACTGAATAAAGTATAACTACTGTTGTAATTTGCTCATAAAAAAATTAGTGTTTGACTCACCATTTAGATGGTTAATGTGGTTTTCCTCTGAAAGCTTTTGGAGTCTCAGCACACTTGATCATTTTTAATGGACATTTCTTGTTTCTCTTTAGTGGTTTTTGTTTTTAATAGGAAAATAGGATGTGATTTGCTTCAAGTTTTGCCTTGAAGGTGAGAAATAACAGATTCCAGGTATTGTCAAATTCCAAAGACTACCCAGGCAAGGCATATAAGAGCTGGAAATGTGTTTTACAAAGCTAAACCCCTCAGCCAATGGAGATGTAGAAGGACTGAAGGTGAAGAGGAAGAGGGGGGAGTTTTGCATCAAGCTGGGGTGGGCTGTGCTTACCCTCCACCACCCCCGCCTTGCCCAGGGAGAGGAGAGGAGGCTTCACCTCCCCATAAGCCCAATGTGAGAAGACCATGTGGAGAGCTGGGCACGAGCATCATGTGGCAGCCTGACCTCGCAGGCTGAGAGAGAAAGAGACGGACTTCCTCAAGGGAACTACTTCCGACCAATGCCTGGGCACAGGGCACACTCCTCCCTTATGTCAGTGGGGCAGCCCTCACATGGAAGTGCGACAGGGCCATTTATAAAATGAAGTGTTTCCCTAAGGCCTCATTCCAGGGGCAAGCCTACCTCACGTCAGCAGAAAGAACTTGGAGTAGACCTTAGGCAAAGTGGCCAAGAGAAGAGGTTGAAAATGGCGACCAGGAAAGGGCTCCGCCTTAATGGAATTCAGCTGGAGTGACCCAGAGGGAGTCTTCAAAATCCCCTCATCTCCCAGAAGAATCAGCTGTGGAAACCCACCACTCAGAACCCATAATAGATTAGCTCGGGGAGTCTGCTGGGCTTCCCTTCCTTTGCCCAGTAGAATCAGCCTCACTGCCTATGGGAGTCGGTAGACAGGGGTCTCAGTAGAGGTCAGTTAGGAAAGAAGATGGGAACAGAGAAGAAGAGCATATTAAATATATATATATATATATATGTATGTATGTATATGTTTGACACCTGGGAGCTTGCTGATCCCCTTCTAGGCCAAGCCAACTTATGATACCATGAGTCACCAGTGAGCATGCCTTCTGTATGCAAATGAATCAATCCACAGCCCTCACTCCCACCACTTCCCGAATGGGACTTTTACACCCCAGCCCTTAATCTCCTGGGGCCAGACACCAGAAAAATTGGAGATAGCCATTATACCAGAGAACTCGCTGAAATCATACAAACTAGTCACTCCTACCCCTGTTTGCTTTCCTTCCCAATTCCCATGGAAACCACAATGAAGGTGCTTGCCCACATTTTTGCAAAAACTTCTTCTGTCATGACAGTCATCTCTGTGTCTGTCCTACCATATCTGAGTAAAACAAAATCCTAGTTCTCTGCTGTCAGACCCTGCTCCTTGCCCCAATGTCAGATCATCCTGCAGACCATGCCAATATTAGATCTGAGCTAATCTCCTCTGCGAAGCTGGGATTTAGGAGAGTTGGTAGAGCACTGCGCTGCAGTCTCCGAGGTCCTGAGTTCAATTCCCAGCACCGCAAAAATGGGAGAAGGACCTGGCAATCCACTCCCAAGGCAATCCTGAAACAGTCAGTCATTGAAAACCCTATGAGGGTCACTATGAGTTGGATACTGACCCGACGGCACACACCACCACCAACAACAATCTCCTCTGCCAGAGATGGATGCTTGGGTCCCACAGCAAAACCAAAACATGCCTAAGGAGTTGAAGATAGATGTGACATGATTTATTTCGAGATTTTCCTTTCTGTTTCCTCCATGACACCACTACTCATGGCTCCCACCCCCTGCACAGCCCTTTGCCTCTCAATGTCCCTCAGTCCTCTCCACACGCTCCGGTCTTCTCTCATACACCCAGTGCTGGGTGTATATAGAGGGGCTTCTTAAGGCCTTTATATAATCATGGCTAATTGCCAAGACCATTGTCCAATCACTTCACAGTTACATGGGATTATATCATAGTCATATTGCCTATATGACTCAGTCTATAACTGTTATCTCAGCTAGTCTACATTCCAATTCTGGTCACCCTGTATGGCCTAAAAACCTACAAACAAGAAACCTCAATTATCTCACATTACCTTCCCACCATGAAACAGGCCCAGGGGAGGGAGAAGCCTCCTTTCTGAGTGAGACTTAAAATCTGATTCTTCACTAGGTTGGACATTTAATTATTGAAACGAGACTTCTTTGTTGGGCTCCATGGTGTATACCTATAATCCCACAGACTCAGGGGCCTCAGGCAGGAGGATCATGAATTCAAGGACAGAGAGAGCCAGTAGAACAGATTCTGTCTGAAAATAGAAAATAAAAAAGGGGCTAGTCTTGCAGCACAGTGGTAGAGCACTTGCCTAGCAATGTACAATGTACTTGCCTAGGCTCAACCCCACAGTACTGAAATAAATAAATAAGAAAAGAAAGAAAGAAAAAGAAATGAGACTTCTTAAAACTAATAGTTATGAAGGATTTTTGCTCTCTGAGGGTAAGATCACCTGGAAAAGCTATGTGCTCCACTTGACAGCCTACGGGATTCTGGGAAGAAACAAAGAGTGTGAAGAAATGGTGGAAAGAATCAAGTTGTTTTGGGTTTGAAGCAAATTGAGTTCAGTTTACTTATGTTCTAGTTAAGAAATAAACATGCAACAATATATCACCCCAAGACCACCAAGTTACTTGAGGAAGGAGGTTCTTCTAACTGATAATGCAATGTTTCAAGAGAAAATATGTTCTAAAACATTCCAGATAAGACAGCTTGAGAAACAGTTGAGTGTGTGTGTGTGTGTGTGTGTGTGTGTGTGTATTTAACTTTTTTATTAGTAATTTTTAATGTACAACTTAATGGATTTCATTATGATATTTCCATACATGCATTTCATTGTACATTGTTCACGTTGTTGTTGTTGTTAGGTGCCATTGAGTCATGTCCAACTCACAGGGTTTTCAATGGCTGATTGTTTTGGGATTGCCTCGGGAGTGGATGGCCACATTCTTCTTCCATATACTCCTCATAAAGTGACTTTTTAAAATTCAATATCTCAGTAACAGTGTATTTATTAGCCTCAGTTATATAAAGAAATGTCTTCTCTCTCTTCTAGTTTGATGTATCACTTGAACTAGAAGTTTCTTTGGAAACTGATACAATATATCTGAAGTCTTGAAAATCTCTCCCTTGACAACTGTTCTTAAAATAATTTTAAAGATGCACAAAGTACTAAAGATATTCACTGGAGCATTGTTTATAGTGCTAAACACTGGAAACGTCCTCAATATTTAGTAATAAAATGCTGGTTTAAAAAATTATGGTATGTTCATAGAGTGGAATGCTGTCCTATTATTGTAAAGTGATATTGTAGGTCAGTGTTTCTCAATCTTTTATTTTTCTTTCATTTTTGCCCTTTAAATATACTTTTTAGACTTTTTCCCCTTAATTGTCTCCCACCCACTTCCTTGAGGCTGAGGTTTAGCTCAGTTGGTAGAGTGCTGCTGCTCTATGAGATCTGAAACCCTGGGTTTGAGCCCCAGCACCACAAAAATGGAAGAAGGACCTAGCAGCCCACTCTGGAAACAATCCTGAAACAACCAGCCACTGAAAACCCTATGAATAGCAGTGAAGCACTGACAGTGCTAGGGTTGGCACAGTGTCAGGTAGTATTTTGTCTCTTGTACATAGGGTCATTATGAGTCAGACCTGACTTGGCAGCACCTAACAACAACAACAACAACAACCCTCTTCCTCCTCCTTATAAAATTTTAAGACCACAAATATACTTCTGTCTTTATGTTGTGGCCCTTTGGAGGGCTACAAGCCATTGTAATATCTAAACTTCCTTACACTAAAGAATCAATTTTTACAAATTGGAGATAATATAAAACCCACTGAGGATGCATATTGTTGGTGAATATTGACATGAACAGATGTTCATGATATTTGGGCAAGTTAAAGAAAAAAAAAAAAACACCCAGAATGTATAAAAGGTATTAATACTGGTTATCTTTGGGTGACCTAATATTTATTAATCTTTTCTTATGTGTGGACATTTTTCATGTCATTCCACACTGATAATATCTCTGTGTTGTCCTGGGAACCTTTGGTGAGACCAGGGTAAGGAAGCGAGCCCAGTGCTTTGTACAATTCCACATTCAGTAAATGGTGGTTCTTTGTAGTATTGCCTTATTTTGGTGGCTATCTTTGAGGGACAGAATAGTTTTTAAATTCATGCAGCCTAGGTTAAAGGAGCCTGCAGTGGTAGCCCTGTGGCATCCGATCCCGTCAGATCTCGGAAGCTAAGCAGGGTCAGGCCTTGTTAGTACCTGGATGGGAGACCACCTGGGAACACCAGAAGCTGTAGGCTTGGGAGAAGGACCCGGCAACCCCCTCCCAAAAATCAGTCTGCCATTAAAAACCCTATGAACAGCAGAGAAGCACTGACAATAGTGTTTCCCCTGTTGTACAGAGGGTCGCTATGAGTCGGATACTGACTCGATGGCACCTAACAACAACAACAAGGTTAAAGGACAGAACAACCCTGAGAGCCGGGCTGCCCAAGTTGGAATCTTCAGTCTGTTAGTTGGGTGGGCTTGGGCAGGTCACTCCATCTCTGACATTCAGCTTCCTCCCTCCTTAAGTGACATGATGACAGTGATTATACCTATTGGAGGGTTGTGAGGATTAAATAAATTAATCATTTGAGTATTCCCTCCATTGGAATATAGCAAGCCTCAACAAATGTTAACTGTTATCCTTAACCTTCACAGTGAATATAGAGGGAGGAAAATAATGCATCCATTTTCTAGAAGAGATGGCCATTGTCAAGGGTAAGGACATTTAGAAAGATGAGACGCTGAATGAGTGCCCAGGCTAAAGGCAGAGGGCCCAGCAGTCAGGTTATGAAAAGAAATGAGAAGACACCAGAGATGAGTGTTTGCCTTTCCTAACACTCTGTGGGGCTGGGATTTAGCTCGGCGGGTAGAGCGCCGCTCTGCAGTCTCTCTGAGGTCCCGAGTTCAAATCCCAGCACCGCAAATATGGGAGAAGGATGTGGCAATCCACTCCCCGTAGCAGTGCCGAAACAATCAGCCATTGAAAACCCTTTAAGAGACGCTATGAGTCGGACATGACTCGACAGCACCTAACAACAACAACCCTGTCTGTAGTGAATCTTCCCTACATATGTGCCTATCATAAGCTTCACACACAAATCTGCAGTGGGCTCCAAAGGGGTCTTCTCTGGAGACAACAGGGGAGTGACAGGGTTGGCGAGAATGCACAGCCCTGAGGCTGAATCCCTGCTCCAATTGTCACTAAGTTAGAAGACCCTATGTCCATATCTTCTCTCCAAGTCCAAGTTTGCTTACCTGGTGAAAAGGAGTCAAAACATGCATTTCATGCAGTCAGTTAAAAATTATATGAAAAAGTAAAAACAGCCACCACGTGTTAAGTATAGGTGTGCAAGAATCAGTGTGTAAACTATTTTAACAAGTAACATAGCAAGTCCTCAAATAAAGCCGTTTTTCCTTTCTGCACGTCTTTATTTTCCCAATTGAATGACACGCACCATCACATTGATGATTGGTTATTGTTGTTGTTAGGTGCCGTCGAGTCTACCAACTGAGCTAAATCCCAGGCCTTGATCATTGGTAATGCTCTCTTAATGCCAATCTAAGAGGGGTTTTGTTCATTTGTTGTTCACTCGATAGGCCCTCGCTGAGTTACATCTAGGACTCAGTGCTGGGTCCAGATCTGGAAAGGTGAGAGAAAATCTATGCCATCTGGAGTGGCACTTGGCCTGGTTAAAGGGATAGCCACCTAGACAAGTCACTAGGGTACAATGAGGTACAACACCCTGTGAGATAGGCATATGATATTTTCAAAAGGCTTAATAACATTTGATATCAGCCGCCAACCTCCCTGAACAGCCCTGTCCTCGTTGTGCCTGTCACTGACAGAGAACACCACCTCTGGGATTGGTGACTACCGCCTGGGATCGTTAGCCTCTGTCTCACTTTCTAGGAAGCTCTTCTCTCAGCAAAGGTGTTTTTCTCTGCCCTCAGACTCCTCTGTTGCAGAGACAAGGAACAATGCCACGTTCCTCCGCCAACAGACTTCCTTTCTGGGCTTTAAAGCAGCTCTCAAGTGCTGGAAACGATAGAAGCTACAAATTCATTTACTTAAAGGAATCCAGAACAGCACTTGGAAGGCTTAAAAAGTAGAGCCCCATAAGTTCTTTTATTTTTATAGTACATGTGTTCCCCTGTGGTACTAAAAAGAATGTAAACTTCTGCAAGGAAAAGTTAGTTCAGTAAGAAGAAGAGATGCTATGAGTGAAGGCTATAAACAATGTTGCGGAGAGGAGTGTTACTCTTCTGGCAGACATTCTCTGGAATGATGTGAAAAGAGTACTTCCTGAAAGGGAAGAAATATACAACATGACTTCTTCAAGATCCCCTTCCCACCCTGTGCAATGGGGAAGCATAAACTGGTAACATTCAGTTCATGCAACAAATATTTATAAAAATGAGCACCTACTCTACACCAGGGGCAGCACCTGACACACATCAGTGAAACAGAATGGTGAAAACCTTGCCCTTGTTGGATTTAAATCCTTATGACTGGCAGACATAAGCATGATCCTAGGTAAAGTATATCTTACAATGTAACAACTGCTATTGGAAAACCGTAGAGGTAGTTTGGAAATGGTGGTAACAGGGATGGAGAACTGTAAGTTTAAACACAGGGGTCGGGGTGGACTTCCCCAAGGTGTTATTTAAACAAAGATGGAAATGGGTGATGAAGACAATCATGTCAACTGCTGAGGAAATGTGTGCCAGGCAGATAAAGCAGCTAGCATGAAAACCCCAAGGTAGGAATGTGCCTGGTGAGTTGAAAAAACATCAAGGGACAGCACTAGGTGGAGATGGGGCTGGAGAGATAATGGCAGAGAAGAGGGAGGGTATAGGGACTTCTCGGCCACTCATTGCCAGGGCTTGGGATTTGACCCTGAGAGAAACAATGAGCCATGGAGGGTTTGGAGCAGCCAAGGAAGGCGACCTGATGTATGGGCCACTCTGGCTGCTGTGTTGAAAACATCCAGTGAGGTAAGGAAATTGGGGAGCAGAGAGATTACTTGGGTGCTTACTGCAATAATCCAGGTGGGAAACTGTGGTGGCTTGGACCAAATGGTTAGATCTGGATGGTTTTTTGGAAGACAGAGCTGACTAGACTTCCTGAAGAACTGAATTGGGGTGAAAGGAAAAGACAAGTCAAGGCTGACCCTGGAGTTTCTGGGAGGATGGGGATGCTGTTAAAGAAGAAATATTTCAAATGGAGAAGATTTAGGGGGAGACTTTTGGACCCATTGAGTTTGTGGTGCCCTTTAGACATCACTGTTGACATTGATCTGGGCTGACTTTGCTAAGATATTTCCCAGGATTCTCTTCCTTGTATGATTCCAGGTTGGATAGGCCACAAAATAGATTTGTACCTTGTTTGAAATTCGCAAGTGAAGCAGCAGCTACAACATTCTGAAGACAAGTCCAGGGCTCTGTCGGAGTTCGCATGCTTTGTTGCTGACATGCTGGCCCACCTCGTGGCATGGGACAGAAGGCCATGAGAGACGATGTGGTGTTTCCAGTTTGTCAGTGCGGGTTCTGGTTCTCCACCACCTTTTCTGCTCCAGGTCCAGCTCTCCCATCTAGTTCCCAGCCCCAATGGCCTACAACTTCAGCCTCCCCCCACCAGATGCCGAGTCAGCACTTCTCGTAATTTCTTCAACATCTCCCACAATTGTATAACTTCTCATGCCTACAACCAATCCCTCATTCCTTAATACTCATAGTGCTGCCACACTTCTGACTGAACCCTAACTGATGTGACGCCCAAATGAAGCGGCAGGTCGATACCTAAAGATGACTCAACTTTAAGGGAAAAGTCCCAGCTGCCTGTATAAATTTGGGATTGTCAACACAGAACTGCTATTTAAAGCCCGGTGCTAGATTATATCACCCAAAGAGAGGGCATAAAAATAGAAGAAGGAGAGGTCTAAGAATAAGGCCCTCACCCCACAGTAAAGAGGTCAGGAAGGAAATAGAGAAGGAGACTAAGAAAGAGCAACCGGAGAGACAGAGGAAAACAAGAAGAGGACAGGAAGTTGAAAGTGAAGAAAGAAAATCTAACAAAAAGAGGCAGCCATCAGCGGGGTCAAATCTGCTGAGTAAAATGAAGACAGAGAATTGGCCATTGTATTTAGCAACATTAAGGTTATTATGGACAGTTTTAAGAGAAGTGTACTGAGGTGGTATGAACGACAGTCTGATTACAGTAGGTACAAGAAATAATGGGAAGAGAAGAATTGGAGAAATTTCTTTGTAAATGAGGAGGAAAAAATAAATCAATTAGAAGTTGGTTGCATGAGCTAGGGGTGGTGGCACACATCCTAGCACTCAGGAGGCCAAGACAGGAGAATCATGAGTTTAAGACCAGACAGGGCTATACAGCAGGTACGAGGCTAGCCTAAGAAGCATAGCGAGACCCTGTCTTATAAAACAAAAAATAAAATTAAACAAACAAAAACAGTTGGTTTCTTTTTAAATGGAGGAAACAAAGCCAATTTGTTTTCTGGTGGGAAGATTTAGTAGAGAAGGGGATTAATGATGAAGTTGGAGAGAAGGGATAATGGTGAGAGAAGGGTCTTTGAGTAGGTGATAGATGAGGGGATGTAATCCACAAGAGAAGTGTGGGCCTTAGATAGGTTCCTGTGTTATTGCACAGATGTGCAGAAGGAGTTTGGAAGCTCTCCTCTCATTGCCTTGGTTTTCCTGTGCAACGGGACACAAAGCCATCAGCTTTGTTGTTGTTAGGTGACTCATAGCAACCCTCGGTGTAGCAGAACAAAACATTACCCAACACTGTGCCAGGCACCTGATCTTTTTATATTTGAGCCCAATGTTGCAGCCACTATGTTTCTTCTCATTTTGAGTCATGTCACATCAGCAAAAGGAGATCCCAGGGGCTTTACTCCATTCCTGGCATTAAGGTCCCCTCTACTTTGAGGAGGCAACTCTTCCCCCAGTTATTTCTTGAATGCCTTCCAGCCTAGGGGGTTCATTTTCTGCCACTATATTTGACAGTGCTTCTCTGCTATTCATAGAGTTTTCAATGGCTAATTGTTTCAATGCTGGGATTTAGCTCAGTTGGTAGTGCACAAGTTTGTAGTCTCTGAGATTCCCAAGTTCGATTCCCAGCACCACAACAAGGGGAGAAGGCCATGGCGATGCACTCCCAAGGCAATCCTGAAAGAATCAGCCATTGAAAACCCTATAAGAGTCACTATGAGTCAGACACAACTTGATGGCACCTAACAACAACAATTGTTTCAGGAGTGGGTTGCCAGGACCTTCTCCCTAGTCTCTCTTAGTCTGGCAGCTCAGCTGAAACCTCTCCACCAAGGGTGGTGCTGTTGGTATCTGAAATACCAGTTGCACAGCTTTTACCATCATGGCAACACTCAGGCTCCACAGCATAACCTGACAGACACGTGGGGGTGCCACCACTTATCTCTTGTGAAATCTTGAATGAATATGTGGACTTTACAGTCCATGTGTATGAAATCAGAGGATCGGAACAGAAGATTTCTAGGTAGGTTTTAGCATATACTATAAGACCTTAGACAAACCTAGCATGGCCCTAGCATCGAAGAAATGATTTGCCCAATCTGGTATAGCACCTTTAGGCCACCATGGTGGCCCCCAGCTCACCCAGTATACGGACACACTCTGGCCATAGAACCAACCCAAAATCATGGCTTCCTTCCTTTGAATCTGCTCCATTCTACGTCTCACTCTTTGAGCACCACCTTCTCTCCCTGCCTTGAGGCTCAGGTGTTCCAGCACACATTTTTCTTCCTTGCTGTGATCTTATTGTACCAGGATTCCGATTCTCCTCTTGAATTTTCATCTCACCATCTCCAAGCCACACCAGTAGACCTCAATTCCTCCCATGGCCAACACCCTCTCTCTCCCTGTGCGGCCAAGACTAACCCAATTACTGCTTCCTTAAACACCTGGGCTGACCTGTATTTGTTCACAATGGGCAAGAAGCCTTTTCTCCTCTCTCCCTCCACACACGGGCACCTCTACAAAGCAGAAGCACAGAGGGGTTGAATCAGGCTGATCTTGTGGATTTCCTGAGATGCACAGGGCAAGTGCTGGAGAGCAGAATCTGACTTCCAAGGCGACTTTAGCTCAAACACTTGTTTTCTCTTCCCACGTTGTACGTATGCCAGGAGTTTTTCAGCTAGCAATTCTGCATAAAATTGCAGGGAATTCAGAGGCTTTCCTAGACCCACCAGACATGGAGCCTCCAAAATCCCACCGGCCCCCTTGTTTGGCTGGGATCGAGTTCTGGGAATCTCATTTCCTTCTTTTCAGAGAAAAAGAGCACCCTGAGGAGGCTGTGGGAGAAGGACCTGGCAATCCACTCCCAAGGCAATCCCGAAACAGTCAGCCATTGAAAACCCTATGAGGGTCGCTATGAGTCAGATAATGACTCAACAGCACCTAACGACGACGACGATGAGGAGGCTGGGGTGGCTCCATTTCTTCCCCCATCTCAGGGAAATGAAATTCCCAGGACAGAGATGGGGGAAAGAATCCCATCTCAGGACTGGAAGAATTTTCCTGAGGAGCCGGTCAGCTCATATCCACAAAAGTATATCAAATACTCCCCAGCATTCATGAATCCCCTCACCTCCACCCCGCCAGCCCACATTGGTCTTTTAACTCTCTTGTGTGTCTTGCACTCTGCCCATTTATCTCATCATGATTGTGGAACCAGGCAGACACAGTTTCTAACACACTGCTACGTATTCATTGTATTCATCACGTGGTTTGTAAAATTCTCCATAGGAACATATAGCACCCGATGAGGTTGCATGTTTTCTAATCTTTTTTTTCCTAATTGTTTATAAACTTAGGCACCTTGTGTGGTGACATTTTCGGCTGTTAGCAACTGCTCTCTGTGGCAATGGGTTATCTGACACAGGTGGCTGACAAGTTTCTCTTTGGCATTTAATAAACTGCAAAGATTTCACATTTAGGTATTAGGATGAAGGCACAAGGACATAAAAAGCCAACTTAGTGGATTTGGTTATAAAATCAAAGGAAATATTCATAGATAAGTAGAAAGGAAAGGTACTTTTTCTAACTCTGTTTTGTAGTTTAAATATCCAGCTTTTCTATGGAAATGTATGGCATCAGATTCTAATATTTTTACTATTTACAACTTTCTTTGTAATTTATCTATCATCAACTTGATGCTTTTTCTTTGATATTATCTCTCTGTACTAACGATATTATTAAATAAAGAGCAAAAAGAAAAATTTCTATTCCATCTTTTTAGTGGACCAATATCTCCTGAATCAACATAGACTTAAGATTTCTAATTAAAAATATCATCTCTCAGCATATGTTCATGAAAACTCTCTATGTCTACTCAGGCAATATTTCAGACTATACTGAAATAAAAGCATAAGTTCAGGTCAGTAATTTTCCTAAATCATTAAATATCATGCCATTGGCAATTTGATTTTATGTTAGAGTAGTTTAATATTGGTAAAGTCAAGAATATTATTCTGATTCTCGAAAGGAAAACATTCTCCAAAGCAACCTCACAAAGATACCCTAAACCACCTCTCCCAGCATGTGAAAATTCCTATTTTTACACAGTCATGGAGATAGGAAGGATAGAATTTTTAAGGACCTAAACATTTCTTCCTAAAATACATTCTCGCTAGTGCCTTGCTTTGGAGGATAGTTTAAATATGAGGCAGTGACTTACCAGGCTTGCATCTGCCAGCTCCTTGGAGAGGTTCTTCTTTGGGTTTCAGGTTGTATCTGAAACTTAAAATGTAAAATGCTTTCAGTTAAACTGCCTGACGTTAGTGACTCTGTTTATTCCAGCAAACTCCACAACAGAGTGAAAGCCCAGTCCCCTTTCTCCACAAAATCCTCACATTATTTTCTTCATTCTCCTCTCCTGCATAGCAAATCATGGAGAAAAGAATCCCATTTTGGCTTACTTGTCAAGGAAAAAGGTGGAGTGCACGCATGATGAAGCATATTAGGGATTATCAATCACAAATAGATGGAGCCAATATAGGTGTAGTAAGGGACACGAGAGAGAGAGACAGAGAGACAGAGAGAGAGAGAGAGAGAAAGAGAGAGAGAGAGAAGAAGAGAGGAGAGGAGAGGGGGGAAGGAAGGGAAGGGAAGGGAAGAGAAGAGAAGAGAAGAGAGGAGAAGAGGAGAGAAGAGAAAGAAAGGGAGAAGATTCTAAAACCAGCTGGAGGGTAACCGGACTCTTCAGCTCAGCTCTGACAGTTCAGGCAAAGCACAGTACAGGAAGTGCACTTGTTAGCTAAAGTTAGAGAAACAGTGGCCTCTTATGGATCCCCAGATGTCACACCAATTACATGTGGCATGGTTACTTGAAGCTTATTTTGTCACCCATTCAAATTAAATACACAATGAGAGGGTTGCTGTAAAAATCCCATTTTACACCTATTTCACTTCTATAAGTAAGGTCAGGAAGGTCTCACTTTGCTTTTATCTTTAGTCCTCCCTCCCCAACACTACTTCTTTTCCTCTTCCTAGATCCTTTAAAGATGGAAACATACTCTAATAAGATTCATCTTTTTTTTTTTTTAAAAAAAGGTACAATCAATATAGGGATTTTTGTATTCCAAATATTTCTGGCTTCTTCTAAGGTGATAAAAGCAGACAATCTCACAGTGTTTGAAAACTCACATTGAACAAAACATCTTACGATTGGGGAAAACCCTCCATCTCTACCTGGAGCAGTTTTGCCCATCTGGCACCTGAATATCAGTCAAGAGTTATAGACACTGGGAAGTGAGAAATTCAAGTTTGCCCACTAATCACTATGTTCCCTTATTTTCTTTTATGCCATTTTTATAAATGTGAATCACATTAAGGTATACATTAAAAATTTCCGATAAAAAAAGAAACTAAGACATTACAAAAAATTTAAAAAATTAAAAAAATAAAAATAAATGTGAGCACAGCCAAGATAAGCATATCCAAAATCTGACAACAAGCTGATCCTAAAGAAAACCGGAGAGAGTGTTGCACCTTAATTCTTTCCATATTTGGTATTAGGAGGGCTTCAGGGAATGCGCTTCATGAAATAATATGGTGGGGTGACATCTACAGCATTATGTGATGGTAAACATGATTGATTATTGAATATTCCATGGATTGCCAAAAGAACCAACAGATCTATCCTAGAAGAAGTGCAACCAGAGTGCTCCTTGGAAGCAAAGATGGCCAGACTATGTCTTACCTATTTCGGACAGGAATAGTAGTCAGAAGAGACCAATCCCTGGAGAAGGACATCATGTTTGGGAGAGTGGCAGGTCAATGAAAAAAAGGAAACCCCTCCACCAGATGGATTGACACAGTGTCTGCAACAATGGGCTTAAACACAAATAAGATCGTGTGCCTGGCACAACATTGGGGAGTGTTCCAATCTGCTGTACATAGGGACACTATGAGTTGAACTCAACTTGATAGCACCTAACAACAACAACAAACGTGGGCAAGATGAATGCAAATAGTTTTGTTAGATGCTATGGAATTGGGTCTGATTCATAGCGACAATATGTACAACAGGATGAAACACTCCCCAACACTGTACCATGCACATGATCTTTTTACGTTTGAGCCCATTGTTGCAGATCCTGTGTTTCTTCTCATTTTGTAGGGAAGAGAAAAAACATTTGAGAAGAGTTCCCTGAACTCTGAGTTGCAGGTACTTAGTAGAAAAGCAACAATGATTTACAAGAGAAAGTAAAATAAAATCAAAGATAAATCAAAAAGAAGGTTCCATTTGCCAGGAACTTATCTGTTAAAGATAGTTACCATGGTTTTCACCTCAAATGACAGTACAAGGTCACATGAGGTAACACACTTAGCAGAAAAGTTTGAGTTCAGGACACTTTTACTGCCCCATATCCCCTCAAATGAGGCGTCTCATTGTGCTGTGTTACCTGCTCATGAAACACAAAAATAGGAATCACCATGGATCAATATCAGTCTTCTAAGATCATCATTTTTTTGGCTTTCAATTATTATTTTCCTTAAGGGCACATTTGTGATTTTATTTCCTACAAATACATTTATTTAGATATAAGTACATAAAAAAATTCTCAACACAGGTTTTTCAGACTATCACTGGATTGGCAATTGTCATTTATGCCTGAATGTGCATACATTGAAAATATTTTATGGTCCTAGTGGAAAACCAAGAGGGATCCTGGCAAAGGTCTCTGTAAGGTTAGCAAAGCTCATGAAATACTTTGTACAAAGAGGCACTGTTTGCAATTGTGACATGACTGTACTCTTATCTACTTCCGGAGTTGATTTTATGTTTATCTGACCAGTAAACAGCTCCCTACGGTCAGACTACCTCTGACAAGCGCTCTCATTCCCTCCCAGTGAAGGCCTGTGTCTCTTCTCTGTGGTTGCTGCATTTTATCTTCTCTACTTATATTCTCTTTCTCCTTGAAGGTGACCTCTCCCTATTTTCCATGTCTCAGAATCTATTCCATTCAACTCATACTCTCTCAGTCAGATACAGAAGGATATGACCTCTCTATTCATTATGTCCTATTTTACTTTGAAACAGTTACAAGGAATGCAGCATATCTAAAGATTTGGCATAGTAGCGGTTGATCTAATTTCTTTTTCTTTTTTCTTAATTTTTTTTGTCATTATAAAAGCTAAATGAAAGCTCATTACACAAACTTAAGAAATTCCAGAAAAGTACAAAGCACAAAAATGTTAATATAAGTTAGCGGCATTACCATTGACCAGAGATAACCACTCCTAACTAGGTCTTGCCTGTAGCATCTGATCATGTCAGATCTCAGAAGCTAAGCATAGTCGGGTCTGGTTAGTACTTGGATGGGAGACCACCTGGGAACAACACCAGGTACTGTAGGCTTGGGAGAAGGACCCAGCAGCCCACTCTCAAGAAACAATCAGGCATTGAAAGCCTATGAATATCAAAGAAGTGCTGACTATACTGTTTCCCCTATTGTACGTAGGGTCTCTATGAGTGGGACACCAACTCTATGGCACCTAACAACCAGTCCTTCGTCTCATTCATATATTTACTTTTAATAATATTTGCATTATTAGTATAGTATTGACTCCTAGCTTTCTCCACCCACCATTATATTATGAGCATTTCTGTTCTTGTGATCTTCAAGTGTGATTTTAATTTTTATATAATATTCATAATTAAATTCTTGCCCCATTGTATAACATTTAGATAGTTCCTTTTCTTTTTCTTTTTCTTTTTTTGCTATTTTAAGCCATATTATTGAGCCTACCTTTCTTGTCATTTAAAAATAATTGTCCTTTCTTCATTAAGAGCGATGGCTTAACCCAATAGCTCCACATACATGCCAGATTTGAGCCCCTGTGGGGGGAAAGTTACCTTCTCTTTCTTTCATTACCTTTGTCTTCATGACAGACTCAGACTTATATCCTTCCTTGTATATTCTTCTATTTTCTTCTCCACTTTTTAAATCCCTCATGCTCCAACACATTGCATTTTTGTATACTCATTTATTTCTATTTTATACTAACTTCTGCTACCCTATCCCAGGCTCTTTCTTGAGGCCACACCCCACAGCCACCTAGCTGGCCTCTAGGACCTGCTGTTCTAATTTTCCCTGCACACCACTAACAGAATGATCCTTCTTTATGTCACTGTCTGGCTCAGAATTCTCATTGACTTCCTAGTGAAACCCTACAAGAAATACAAACACCTTGGTTTGGCTCCCAAACCCCCGTGTTTCCCATGCAAACTTTCCTCCTCACTCGCACCTCTGCCCATCTGCTCACCATCCCGTTCCCAGCTTCCTGCCTTCTCCTCTTATATCTTATCCCACTCAGAAAGCAGTTTTGCTTCCTCTTATTTCATCAACTTTACTCTATCCTCTAAGGCCCCACACATGTCGCATTTCTTCTGTGAAACAGAATGAACTTCCTGCTCTATTTGAAAATGTGCAACTTGAGTTCAACTCCCTGCTTCGCCACTTTTGCTGGGAGACTTGTAGGCAAATAACTAATTCTGACAAGCCTACTTTTGCATATGCAAATAATAATGATGATATTTATACTTGCCCTACCAACCTCTCACCTCCTCTCTGGGATCGTTGTTGTTGTTGTTGCTGTCAGAAGGATTAAATATGTGTGACAAAATTTTGGTGCTAAATGCTGTATAGATGAGAGAAAATATTGCCCCCTATGTTCATTAACACCTGTAACTATGAATCATTTCAATATCCACATCTGTGCCACATGCTGTAGTGCTAAATTATGTCCGTTCCTTCATATTGACTCATTGTCTTATGTATGTTGTTAATCATTTATCCTCAGCTTGGTTGTGAAGTTTCTAAGTGGAGCACAATAGTTTATATTACTTCCAGAAGCCCCAGAGCCTAGTAGTGCCTTAAGTATCACTAGTCTAATCTAGACAAATCTTAGCTGGCAAAGTCTAGATAGGATCACATTGGCGTTTAGATATAAATAGAACAGCTAGAGAGGCCCTGGCCTTCTGGAAGATGCCTGGAGTAGAAAAGTCTTATACTTTTTGGTGTCCTAAAAAACTGGGATTAAGGTTACTGTGTACCTTGTGAAGTCTATGAAAATATACTCTCCATTTGGATCTTGTGTTTTGGAGATACTCTCTAAATTTTTATAGCAAGCTTTACTTACTGAAATCAGCCAGCAGAAAAGATATATCTGGTAGACACCCAGGAATAAAACTCTGCCTTTGGTTATCTCCACCAGAAAGATCAGGCCACCTAACTATGACATGTTATTAAAGACTATCGATGCTTTGCTTGCAGCCGTAGCCCTGTGGCATCTGATCCCATTAGATCTCGGAAGCTAAGCAGGGCCAGGCCTGGTTAGTACTTGGATGGGGGACCACATGGGAACACCAGGTGCTGCAGGCTTGGGAGATGGACCTAGAAACTCACTCTCAAATATCAATCTGCCATTGAAAACCCTATGAACAGCAGAGAAGCACTGAAAATAATGTTTTGCCTTTTACAACAGGCAAAAGGGTTGCTATGAGTCAGATACCAACTCTACAGCACCTAACAACAACAACAACAATTGATGCTTTGCTTATAAATTACTCATTTAATCTGGGTCATTTTTCACTTTTGATTATCTCATCACTTACGCTTCTTTCATTCTGTTGTACATAGGGTCACCATGAGTCAGACTGACTCGAAGGCACCTAACAACAAGAGTCTTAAGGGACATTTTTGCCCTAATAGTTCCTTACCTAAAATGTCAGTTCTAGAGTTAAGGTTAAGGTTAGTGACAAGATAAAGGGTTAGCACTAGGACAGTTAGACTTAATGGTGTATTTAAGTTGAGAGCTGGGGTTATATTTGGCTTTGTAGTTAGTGCTGTGGTCAGCTTAAGATGGAGATAAGTTTTAGTATTAGGTTTAGGGTTAGCACACATGCCAGAGTTAATGTTGGTGTTATGGTTAGGTTTAGGTTAAGGTTGGGTTATGGTTAGAATTAACCTCTTGTTAAGGTTTACAACAAACTCCAAGTTACAGTTTGTCTAGATTCCTAGACACAAGGAATACTTTCACAAGAAGATATTCTGGAAAAACTACATTTTGATTGGTAAAAGAAGACATGTATTTTATATTTTTGCCCATCTCCTTGGGACTAGGGTAGTCATTGCCGGGGAAGGACCCTCATTTTGTAGTGTTCCAAAATTACCTGTCACTATACAGTTTTCCAAAGTTTATTGGAGTATTTTTTTTTAATCTCTGGTACTAAAAGACAAATAACACCTTTAATGTTGGTGTAAGCACCCTAAGTGCCAATTTGTAGATCATATTCAGTTTGTATTGCTTTCTTCCCCTGACATCTCCAGCCCCTGGCATAAAAGCCAACACCATTAAAGCAAAGAGCCATGATCCGGGATGAACTTATATTTCACCCCCAAAATATTTCTCAAAATAAAGACTACATATACTTTTGAAGCACCTATCATTTGTTAAGAACCATTAAAAGGAAACATATTCCTTTTAATATTTCCAAGTTGGTGGATATCATTCAAATATCTATCTCTGGCCTAGACTTCTTTCTCCAATTGCAAACTTGGATATCTGGTTGCTGAATGATGTCCCTCCATCACTCTCATGGCCATGAATGAGGTCCCCACAGCTCAGATGGCGCCTGACCCTCAACAGGTCCAAAGGTGAGCCCACTGTCTCTAAACCCTCTCCCGACACACTGATGTCTCCTTTCCTTCCGGGCTAGTCTGGCTGCACCACTCACCAAGCACTCCACACCTGAAACCTTCATTCAGTGCTTTTCCCTCGCCTCCCACTGTTCCAGCCAGTTGTTAAAATTCCTCATCTGTCTCCTCCATCCCCCCCTTCTGCCTTCAAGTTGGCCCTTAGCTCATCCTGCCTAAATCATCCTGCCTAAAACAACCTCTTAAAATAAACTTCCAGTAGTTTTTCTCCCTTCAGGCTTGTCCTTGTCCCATCTGTCTTCCTCACCCTGTCACCAACATGTAACATCTTTGTTATGCCATCCACTTGTTAAAAATCTTCCTGAGCCTGCCAGGTGCGGTGGTGCATGCCTATAATCCCAGCAGCTTGGAAGGCGGGGGCAGGATGATCACAAGTTCGAGACCAGAGGCAGTCTGCATAACTTAGTGAGAACCTGTCTCAAAAAAGTCAAAAAAGTCAAAAAATGGGCTGAGGGTGCAGCTTGGTGGTCCAGTGCTTGCAGAGCATGCAAGCGCAAGGGCCTAGGTTCAACCCACAGTACCGCAAAAAAAAAATAAATAAATAAAATAAACCTTCCCTAAGCCAGGTTCCAACCTGTAGCTGTAGCCCTGTGGCATCTGATCCCATCAGATCTCGGAAGCTAAGCAGGGTTGGGCCTGGTTAGTACTTGGATGGGACACCACCTGGGAACACCAGGTGCTGCAGGCTTGGGAGAAGGACCTGGCAACCCACTCCCAAAAATCAGTCTGCCATTGAAAACCCTATGAACAGCAGAGAAGCACTGACAATACTGTTTCGCCTGTTGTATGCAGGGTCGCTATGAGTCAGATACTGACTCCACGGCCCCTAACAACAACAACAAGCCAGGTTCCAGAGTCTTTTTTGGTAAGACTCACTTCTCTGTTCCTCTAGGATTTTCCAGTTCCTCCCTGTGCCCCACCGCACCTTGAATGTCAGTGGTTGCACTTACCATACATTATCACCCCCGTTTCCCTTGAGTAGATGGTAACCTTCTCAAAGTTGAGATGACCTCATTCATTCCTGCACCACCAGTTCGCTGGGCACTCTCTGGCACATAGTGAGTGCCCACAAAATTTTGCCGCAAGATAATAGCTTGTACAACTACAAAACTCTCACAGATCCTCTTTGTCTATTAGAGTGTCCGGTCCCCAAATAAAACTTATGCTGTGTAAGGTTTCTTTAAAAAGCACACCCGGCATCTTAACAGGAAGCTACAGATTAATAAACAGCTGACGGAACAAACTAAATAGCACCCAGTGAATCACCGGTGGGTTGTTCAATTGCTGCTTATTAGGCTCAGGGAGAGACGAGATAGGGAGAAAACGTCACTTCTCATTGATGGAAGATTTTGCAACGATGCTCGGAAGCTTAGGGTATAACAGCATTGCCTATTTCTCACACTGTGGTGAAAATTTAGGAAGAGAAAATGGCCAGAACAAAAGTGAATCTGGGAGGCTATGAGTACAGAAACTGAACTAACATGAAATTTGTAGCCATCGAATGTCCACCACATCTCTTATCATGCCCTTGTGTAACACAGAGCCTTGTATGTGGTGCATGCTCTGGTTTCAAGTTTTTAAGTTATTATTCCTGAGAATTGTTGTTGTTAGGTGCCGTGGAGTCGGGTCCAACTCATAACCCTCATAGGGTTTTCAATGGCTGATTGTTTTTGGGGAGTGGGTTGCTGGGTCCTTCTCCTGGTTACTGAGAATGAATGCTGACTCCATAAACCACAGTGGCAGTCAAAAAATCAAAAGACACATTGCTTTGGGAAAAGCTGTGGCAAAAGGCCTCTTTAAAGTGTTGAAAAGTAAAGATGGCACACTGAAGACAAAGGTGCACCTGACTCATGCCATGGTATTTTCAGTTGCATCATATGCCTGTGAAAGATGGACATTGAATAAAGGAGACAGGGAAAGAATTGATGCTTTTGAATTACAGTGCTGGAGAAAAAGATTGAATATACCATGGACTGCAAAATTGAACTCACAGATCTGTCCTAAAAGAAGTGCAACCAGAGTGCTCCTTGGAAGCAAGGACAGTTAGACTACATGTCAGGAGGGACTAGTCCTTGGAGAAGGACATGTTTGGGAGAGTGGCAGGTCAACGATAAAAAGGAAAACTCTCAACTAGATGGATTGACACAGTGGCTGCAACAATGGGCTTAAACATAAAAAAGATTGTGTGCCTGGCACAGTGTCAAGTAGTGTTTTGTTCTGTTGTACATAGAGTCACTATGAGTCAGACCCACCTCTATAGCACCTAACAATAACAACAACAACAACAACAACAACAACAACAACATATAGACCACATATAGTATTCTGCACTATGGTGGAACTAAAAGTGGGGTGGAGGAAGGCTGGGGGAGCTGGTTTCGCAACGTTAAAAGCAAGGAGCTCAGTTACCCTTCTTCATCACAGGGCTGGAGGCCTTGGGCTCAGGCAGCATGAATCGCACACTGGTCCCTTGAAGCAGTTGCCTCAGAAATATTGATAGCCAGGATGGTTTAGGCATTACCAGGCAATAGGAGGAATTGTTATTGTTGTTGTTGTTAGGTGCCATCGAGTTGGTATCCAACTCATAGTGACCCTACGTACAACAGGCAAAACACTTTGTCAGTGCTTCTCTGCTATTCATAGGGTTTTCAATGGCAGATTGATTTCTGGGAGTGGGTTGTTGCATCCATCTTCCAAGCCTACAGCACCTGGTGTTCCCTGGCAGTCTCCCATCCAAGTACTAACCAGGCCTGACCCTGCTTAGCTTCTGAGATCAGACGGGATCGGATGCCACAGGGCTACAGCTGCAGGCAATAGGAGGAAAGGGGGATTGAAATTGAGTCCTGTCCTTCAGCCAAGATGGACGAAGCCACAGTATCTCTGAGGCTATTGTTAGGACATCTTCTAATGAGCCCCACACTAAGCCTGGGCTCCCAGGGCTGATGAAATATGGGCAGGCCCTAGTTTGAATAAAACTAGAGGAAATGTGTGTTCTCTTTTTTCCTTCTTTCTTCTTTCCCTCTTTCCTCTGCACTTCTTAGCCTTTGCTCTTCTCTCTTTTTCTGACAACCCCGTGCCTGCCTCTCTCTTCTCTGCCTATCTAAGGTACTTTTCCCTCTAGAAGTCTGCTTAACTCTGTTCTCTCTGACTTTACTTTTCCCTGGGAAATAGAAACAGCCTGTTGCAGATTCACCCAGGAAACCCAGTTTATTTTCAGTTCCTCTCCCGGTTTACGTAAGCTTCTCCACATACCTCAGTCTTCTCTGTAACTATTTCTAAAGGGTGTGCCATCTTTTAATAAACTTTATACTCTCTACTGTAACTTCTGTGTCCGGTATAAACTCATGTATATGCCAGATGCAAGAACCAGGGTTATATTGCCAAATTCCTGAACCCACACTCCAGACCTGCCTTTCTGCACTCCCCGCCATCTGCTATAAAAATATGTTAGAGTCCAGAACCTGGAAAGTTAGAGCCTGGTGGGAACTTTACTTGAGAGTTTTCTCCTGGAAAAGTGGATGTAGCTGCAGACACAGAGGGGCTGGACGACTTGTGAGAACCACACACCTACAGATCGGGGCCAGCCTACACTCAAAATCAGAACCCTCTCTAGCGCCCCCTGCGGCAACCTGAGGAAAGGGTCAAAATTTGATCCACAAGGGCAAACTTCCCTGATGTTTGCCCCGGCCCCACACTTCCAGCTCTGGCCCAACAAGGAGAAAGACAAATATGTACGTTAAACCAATCCCATTCCAGCGGATGTTGGCCTCCGATTTCCCTTGTGGACAGCCTCCCATCGGATCACACCTGAAGCCTTTGTCTTTTTCCGCTTGAAAGGTTTCTAGAGGCCCTGCCTGTCAGGGATGTGGCTGACCCGCTTGCCGCAGCAAGCTCTGAATCAACAGCCTTTGCGTGGGCTCACTTGGGTGGTCTTGTTAGGATTCAGCCCTGGGTGTCTTTTAAATGTACCTGGAGCCCGCTGTGATGGAAGGAGTCAGTGGCTTTGTGCTGGGACAGGGGAGCTGGACCAGGGGAACAGAACAGGGAGTGGAGGCGGTGTGTGTGTGGGGGGGGGGTGGATGGAGGGGGTGGGTGAGAGGGCCAGGAGAGGAGCCGTTTAAGGCCCGGTGGAGTAGACAGGGAGCAGGTAAAGGGCTCAGAGTGACATTGGCCAGCATTTGGAGTCGCCGGGAAAAAGACGGAAGGAGGCAAGAAATGCATCCCACAGTGATCCTGTGGTGCTGGTCTGGGAGAGAGGGCATGCGTGTGGCCTGCCAGGCCTCCTGGCCCAGCCACGCCCGCACTGGGTTGGCAATGAACCTGGGAGCGGCTAGGCTGCGCGCCAAAGAGGCCGAGAATGTTTTAGGCGGCCGTGGGTCCCGCGCGCTCCTGGACACTCCCCGGAGCCCTGGCTGCCATAGGACCCCTGAGCAGCTCAGGCACAAGAGAGTGCTGTAGGGTACCGCGAGATCTCACCACCAGCGGCCTGCGGGGGGACACTGCGGGCCCCTACACTGGCCTCCTGGAGGGGGTCGTCTCCTCTCACTGGTCCTCCTTTCCACAAACCTGAGGACAGCCTGGGAGCCAGGCCTGCCAGCTGGTCCAAAATGCAAAAGAGGACAGCGGACACCCTCTTTGGAGGTGGCATTTTTAGGGTCCATGGTCCGTGACAGCTTCCAGAACTGGGGCTGAAAGGAGCAATTCCGCAGGCTGAAGCCCATCAGCAAGGCATGAGATGTCCCCTGTGCAGCCGGAAGGCCAGATGGAGGAGACCATCAGAGCCCCTTATGAAGAGCAACGTAGAGCAGATCCCTGGGGTAACTGCTGCCCCTGGACAGGCTGATCCCACCCTGCTCTCAGGGTTGTGGATGAGGGAGAACTCCCCAAGACACCAGTGACATCCCCTGGCTTTGTCTAGCATGGGGTCCTCAAGGTGTCCCTGCTGATCACTTGGAACAGACACAAAAGCAAACTGAAAGAAAACAGATTCTCCCAGGACCAGCAAGAACAAAGCAGCCCACAAACATGAAGACAAAATGCTACCAACTCAAACATGACTGACGCCAAAGGCAGTCAATTCTACAGTTATCATAATGCTTGACAAGTGTGGTTGGCTCGGGCTATCGCCCCGCTCTCTCCTTAATGACAAACTCTGTAATATGGACTTGTAGGAGTGGGAACCACAAATGAACGACGGCTCGCCTTGCAGCCATCGAACATATTGTTAGGTTGTTCATTACTGGAATAACAGTCTTGCTAGCGGGTATGCCAGCAAGATTGGGGTTTGTAGTTCCTCTTTCCTTGGCTGATTCTGTAAAGAAAGTGCTGGAAGAAAATAACTCAGGGAGGCATTTGGATGCTTATGAAGCAATGGGAAGCGCAACCAACTTTTGCTCAGATAAAATAAGAACATTGGCTATTCCAGTAGTCCAGGCTTTCCTTGGCGAGACATGGTAAAAACACTCTTAGATGAAAGTCTGTCCAAGGCCCATTTTGGAATATCATTTTGGCAGGTATTACTGTAAATTATTCTTATAATTCTAACATAATTTGGGTGGATGTTGAAGGTCCATTGCAACAGATTGGCAAGAAAACAGAATGCGCCTTCTTGGAATCTTTTCTGCCTTTAAAAATGGATTACACACATACATACACACACAAAGAAGTAAATAGGACAAAAGAATTTACCCAAAGTATATATCTTCAACTCAGAGAGAAAATCCATGAGTACTATCTTAAAACTGCCTAATAGGGGTTTTTGTTGTTCACTAAGGGAGCTTCAGAACTTTTGCTTAACAGATGGTGTTAGACTCTCAGTGAAGAGAGAATGCCAAGAGAACTGATAGAAGCAAATAAAAAAGACACTTTGTAAAGGGATTATTGAACTAATGGCTTGTGAGAGACTTAGAACCCTGCCCCTGACATTTAGCAATTTTGCAGACACTGGTAATGAACCTACTCGGCCAATGAAGAAGATGTTATTAAAGATATTGAACTTGTAGGCAGTGAAGACCCTATGAGATGGGATGTCCTAGTTTCTTGTGGCTGCTGCAACAAAGTACTGCCTCAGAAGCTTCAAACAACAGACATTTATTCTCTTACATGTTTCAAGCCTAGAGGCCCGAGATCAAGGTAGCAGCAGGCATGCTCCCTAGGAAGGCTCTAGGGAAGAATCTTCCCTTGCTTGTCTCCTGGCTTCTGAGGGTTGCTGGCAATCCTGGGCATCCGTTGGCTTATAGCTGCAGCACTCTACTCTGCTTCCACCTTAATATGTCTGTCTTTCCTCTGTATGTCTGTGTCTAACTTTTCTTCTCATAAAGGTTCACTGGATTAGGGCGCACCCTAACCTAGTATGATCTCATTCTGATTACATCTGCAGTGACCCTATTTCTAACTATCACATTCAGAGATTCCAGGGGTTAGGACTTGAACGTGTCATTTTTGGTGACACAGTTCAACCCACAACATCTGAGATGCCAAATGCAACTTACAAATACCAGCAGGCTAGAAGCACTGTGTGTATGATTGTTGCCCTGAAATGGGTTCTTTTCCAGGCCCCTAACGTTACCTGGGTTTAGAAGGCACAGATTTTAACAAATGAAAGCATAATAATAAACATTGAGAAAATGAAAAACGAAGGTTCATAAATAGTGTCTGGCCAAAACTCGGTGTACTTGGTGTGATAGTTAATTTTACAGGTCAGTTTGACTGAGGTAAGGGATGCCCAGGGAGCTGGTAAGCATAACTTTGAGTATGCCTGGGGGGCTGTTTCTAGAAGAGGTTAGTACTTAAATCAGTTGACTGATTGGATATGTTCCCCCCTCACATTGTTGGGTGGGCATTGTACAGACTCTTGAGGGCCAAAATAGAATGAAAAGGAAAAGGAAGGGCAAATTCACGCTCCCCATTTGAGCTGGGGCGTCTGTATTTTCCTGCCTGCCCTGGGACATTAGCACTTCTTGGGCGTGCTCATACTAGGGCTTATACTATCAGCTCTGTTGGTTTTAGGGGCTTCAGACTCAGACTAAATTACAGCACAAGCTCCCCTGATTCTCTGGTTTGTGGGAACTTCTCAACCTCTATAACCATGTGAGCCATTTCCTAGAATATGCATATGTGTGTGTGTGTGTGTGTGTGTGTGTGTGTGTGTGCATATACATATCCATACAGGCAGATATCATGTGAATATGTATATATATATAGTTAGACCTCAGAGATATTGGCAGTTCAGTTCCAGACCACTGCAATAAAAGCAGGTATCACCATGCAGTCAGTCACATGATTTTTTTTGGTTTCCAAGTGCATATAAAAGTTGTATTTTCCTGAGTGCCACGGCATATGCCTATAATCTCAGCAACCTGAGGGGCTGAGGCAGGAGGATCATGAGTTTGAGGCCAGAGGCAGCCTGTACAACTTAGCAAGACTATGTTTCAAAATATATAAAAGGGGCTGGGGGTGCAGTTCAATGATAGAATATTTGTGTAGCATGTGTGAGGCCCTAGGGTCAACCCAGTGTGCGATAGATAGTATTATGTTGAAAAGACGATGTTCATACCTTAATTGTTGTTGTTGTTGTTGTTAGGTGCCATTGAGGCAGTATCCAATTCATAGCAACCCTCTGTACAACAGGGGAAACACTATTATCAGTGCTTCTCTGCTGTTCATAGGGTTTTCAATGGCGGGTTGATTTTTGGGAGTGGGTTGCCAGGTCCTTCTCCCAAGCCTACAGCACCTGGTATTCCCAGGTGGTCTCCCATCCAAGTACTAACCAGGTCCAACCCTGCTTAGCTTCTGAGATCTGACAGGATCAGATGCTACAGGGCTACAAACTGCAGGCATACCTTAATTAAGAATACTTTATTACTTAAATGTGCTGATGATCTTCTTAGCCTTTGGCAAGCTGTAATCTTTTTGCTGGTGCAGTATCTTGCCTGGATGTTGATCAGGGTGGTGGTTGCTAAAGTTTGGGATGGCTGTGACAATTTTTAAATATAAGATGACAGTGATGTTGGCCACATCAATGGGCTTTTCCTTTCACAAAAGATTTCTCTGAAGCATGTGATGTCATTTGATAGAACTTTACCCACAATAGAATTTCTTTCAAAATTGGAGCCAGTTCTCTCAGATCCTGCTGCTGGTTTATCACCTGAGTTTCTGTAATATTCCAAATCCTTTGTTATCATCTCAACAATGTTCCTAGTGTCTTCACCAGGAGTACATTCCATGTCAAGGAATCACTTTCTTTGCTCTTTTATAAGCGGCTTCTCATACATTAATTTTTTATTACGAGATTGCAGCAATTCAGTCCTGTTTTCAGACTCCAGTTCTAATTCTAGTTCTTGTGCTATTGCTACCATGTCTGCAGTTACTCCCTCTACTAAAGTCCTGAACCCCTCAGTCATCCATCAGGGTTAGAATTGACTTCTCTTTCCCATTCTTCCTTCCTTCCCTCCCTCCCTCTCTTTTCTTTCTTTTCCTTTCCTTTTCTTTTCCTTTCTTCTTTCCTTCTTTCACTTTCTTTCTCTTTCTTTCTTTCTTTCTCTCTCCCCCTCTTTCTTTCTCCTTCTCTCTCTCTCTCTTTCTTCTTTCTTTTCTTGTACTGGGCATTGATGCCAGGGCAAATACTCCACCACCGAGCTAAAAATCCTGCCCTCCCGTTCATGTTTAATTTTATTTTGAGACAGGGTCTCACTAAATTGCACAGGCTGCTTCTGGCCTCAAACCTGTGATCCTCCTGCCTCAGCCCCCAGAGTCTCTGGGATTACAGGCATGCACCACTACATCCAGCTTCAACTTCTTTCAACTCCTGTTAGTGTTGATATTTTGACCTCTTCCCATGAATCACAAGAGTTCTTAATGGCATCTAAAATGATAAATTCTTTCCAAAAGGTTTTCAGTTTGTTGTATTAGCTGTATGATTAATGGGAATAAATAAAGCTAAAGAAGTTTCTGATATCATTTTTACCAAGGCAAAAATTGATAAAGCCATCACATAGGATACAAATGTGTATGATCACATCTTTAAATTCCTTCCATTTCAGTTCACTGCCAATGTAACAGCCACACTGGTGCCCTTCCTAGGAGCATGTGTTGCTTCTATTCAATATATATATATTGCTTCTATTATATATATATACATATATATATATATATATATTTCAAATATGTATTTCAAATACATATGTATTTGTATTTCAAATGAAATCAATGCCAGGAAGCTTCATGGTAAAATAAATATATTTGAGACACTCTTTGGTGACAATATAGATTTTCTAATTGTCAGGGGCATATTTTTTGTACAGTTTATTATTTTGCAATATAGAAAGCAAGTGTTTAACTGTATAAATCTTAGTCCAGACACATGTCTATGGTACATTTTCCTAGAAGTAGGGGTGTTACTGTGTGTCCAATTCTTAACTACAATTCTAAATGATTGTGTGGACCCTATTATAAGAATTTCACTGGAAGAAAAGAGTAAATTTACTCAAGATGTGCAAGAGTCAGAATTAAAACTAAAGGATAACAATCTATTTGGGTACTGCATCCAGGTGGAATTGAAGATCTGCATAAAATGACAAGATCATGCAATTCTCCCATTCCCTTACTCTTCTTATCAGGTAGCCCAGTATAAAGAAAGGAATTTACACAGATTTTTACCTTAAATATTTAAAAGGTTCTAATGTACTAAGGCCTGCAGCTGTACCACGGTGGCATCTGATCCCATCAGATCTTGAAAGCTAAGCAGGGTCAGGCCTAGTTAGTACGTGGATGGGAGATTGCCTGGGAATACTAGGTGCTGTAGGCTTGGGAAAAGGACCTGGCAGCCCACTCCTGAAACAATCAGCCACTGAAAACCTTATGAATAGTAGGGACATACTGACAATAGTTTCTGGCATGGCACAATGTCAGAGGGTGTTTCATCTATTGTACATAGGGTTGCTATGAGTCAGATCCTACTCAAAGGCACCTAACAACAACAATGTAGTAAAAAACTCTACATTCTATCCTTTTACTAAAATCTTAGATGTTTAAAAATAATAAACACATAATTTGAATTATCTTTACTGCTAAATTTAAAGGTTGTTTATTTTGAGTGGAAGAAGGTATACAGAGTTGTATTTTATATAGAAAAGTACTGTGAGAATTATTTGTAACTAAAGCACAGATAAGAGAAACATGTCCTAACAATTGCATTTGGTTTAACCTTTTTAAAGTAGATGTACAAGAGTAAACTTATTAATAAGTTAGTATTTATTAGTAATTATTAGTATTTATTAGTAAATATTAGTATTTGCTATTAATAAAAGTGAATTATCTACATCATATTAGACAAAGACTTATCCAAAGGGCCAAGCATCTTCGTTGAAACTGCATTTGTTTCTTGTTATATGCTGTGGCTAAATAGTACATATTCTTTTAAGAACACAGGCATGAAGAGTGCTTTCTAAAAATATAGGCAACTACCATTTAATGTCATGGCCTTTGAATCAATTTGTTCTTTAAGTATAATTACTCTTCATGGTTACTAAAAAGAAGAGTAGAAAAACCAATAGCATTTTCTTTATTTGTCATCTGACCCAAATAACCATTGCAGCTGAGTCATGGTAATATATCTGAAACACTAGTGGGAGGCTCTATAAGGAGACTAAAGCTCCAGTCTAAAAAATTACTGGGAGCCAGGCATGGTGGTGCATGCCTGTAATCCCAGCGGCTCAGGAGGCGGAGGCAGGACGATCGCAAGTTTGAGACCAGAAGCAGTCTGCGTAACTTAGCAAGACCTTGTCTCAAAAAGTAAAAGAAAAAAAAATGGGCTGGGGGTGCAGCTCAGTGGTCCAGCACTTGCAGAGCATGCAAGCACGAGGGAGGCCCTGGGTTCAACCCCTAGTACCACAATAATAATAATAATAATAATAATAATAATAATAATAATAATAATACTGGGAAAAAGCAAGGTAAACAGTGGGTTTTTTTGCTTGTGTGACAAATATAATTATTGAAATATGCTTCACATTTGACTCCAGGTACTTTTGCCTGAGTTAGCTTTAAAGTTAAGTTTAGAGCCTTCATGTTCTACTTTGTCATCAAGTTCCAGAGACTTTGTTCTTTATCATCCACTCCTGGGAAGCAATGGAATCTCTCTCTCTATTTCTGTTTCATTCTTGTGCATGCCAAATTTGTAATGATATCTAAAGGTGGGGCAAACTCTGTGTATTTAGTAAATCACAAAATTTGGACCAGTAGGGTGCTCACCTATTCACCTATATAGAGCTTTTCAATAAATTAAGCATTTACTAAAACTCCAGTGTGAATAGCATTATTCCAAGTATCTTGGAGTGTTACAGGCAACAGAGCCATGGTCCTTGTCCTTGAGCAAATTTTTGAACAATGAACCTTGCAAAGTATGAATATGCTTGAATGAAAGCATATTTTACATGTAGAAGTACCCACTAACTTTTGTCTCTGTGGTTGATGACCACACATGTGCCAGAGAATCCTACAAGAATGCAAGTTGTTCAAATTTTAAAAAAAGAGTTGTGTTACTTTCCTGATTTGTTTTGCAAATTACAACAAAAGTCAGAATTACTAGCAGATATTTCTATTTTCCATAAAGGAGAGAGTATCTTATGATGCTTACAATTTACATTTGTGGATACATAATGATAAGAGCCATCTAAGTAAGACTAGTAGATAAGCTCAAACTCAAAGGTTCTCAAGAAAATGCTTACATTAATTCTAACCTATGGAACAAGGGAACCATGTTCTTTGTGGATTAATTGAATGCCTCCAAACAAAATCAATGGAATTTTTAAAAATTCATCTGTTGCTTTCAGCAGTGAATTCATTTAAAATAATCCATGATTTTTTTTAAAAAAAAGCTGTTACTCACTTGACAGGGGATTGAGATCCAAAATATATAAAGAACTCAAAGGATTAGAAACCAAAAGAACAAATAAGCCAATCATTAAGTGGGCAAATGAATAGACAGTTCTCAAAATAAGTACAAAAGGTGAATAAGTACATTTAAAAAGTTCAACATCTTTATCCAAAGCACATTAAGTTTCCATCTCACCCCAGTCAGAATGAGTATCCTCAAGAAAACATGCAAAAACAAATGTTGATGAAGACACAGGGGAAAAAGGAGTCATCATAAACTATTGGTAAGAATACAAATTAGTCTAGCCACTATTGAAATCAGGGTGGAGGTTCTTTAAAAAAAAAAAAACTATCACATGATTCAGTTCTACCATACAGTGCTGGAGACGAGAATTGAATATATCATGGACTGCAAAAAGAACCAACAGATCCATCCTAGAAGAAGTACAACCACAGTGCTCCTTGGAAGCAAGGATGGCTAGACTGTATCTTATGAATTTTGGACATGTTTTCAGGAGAGACCAATCCCTGGAGAAGGATATGATGTTTGGGAGAGTGGCAGGTAAGTGAAAAAAAGAAAAAACCCTCTACTAGACAGATTGACACAGTGGCTGCAACAATGGGATTAAGCATATAAAAGATCACAGGCATGGCACTGTGTCAGGTAGTGTTTCATTCAGTTGTACGGAGGGTTTTTATGAGTTGAACCCAATTTGGTGGCACTTAAAAATGACATACCACACCTGGATATATACCCAAAGGAACCGAAGTCCACATACCACAGAGATACCTACATAGTCATGTTTATTGTGGCATTATTCACAATAGATAAGTTATGCAATCAGCCTAGGCATGCATCAACATATGAATGGATAAAGAAAATATGGTACTTGTATATAATGGAGACTTATTCAGCCATAAAGAAGATAAAATTATGTTATTTGCAGGAAAATGGATGGAACTAGAGGTCATCATATTAAAATCAGCCAGACTCAGAAAGACAGATATCACATTTTCCCTCATGTGCAAAATTTAGATTTTCTAAAGTATGTGAAAGAAGAAGGGAGATTATTTAGGAAGAAAAAAGGGTTGGTGGGAAGGGAAGGGGGGACAAGAGAGAATAATGGGTGGCTAGTGAATATGATCAAAGTACATGATAATACATATGAAAATGTCACAATGAAACAAATTATTTTGTACAATTAATACACACTAATACAAATCAGAAAGCAGGAAGCTGCAATAGAGCTTGAATGTGAAGATTTTGGAGAATTGTTAGCTCTCAGATATGCAATGGGGTATATTTTAGTAAGGAGAAGTGAAATCTGAGAGTCATCATTATTTGTTTTGGTTTCTGTGCATTTGCTACTTTTAAAAAATGTGATGAAATAATTGACTCATGAAATAAATTTTTAGCAAGCTTTGTATAATATCAGGACTAGCATTCTGAAAAATCAAATGACACTAATAATATCATGTTGCTTAATTTTCTTCCTGGTGTCCAAAGAGGCTCCAAACAGGACATCTTCCTGCAGAGGGAGGAAGGGCTTATCATTTTACTCTGACTATCAGTTCCTCTCTACTTTCTGTAGAGTCCAGAATCTGCAGTCACTGGGAAGAATTCCTCTTTGTCAGCAGCCTTACAGAGGTGAGATGTTGGCTTGCTAAGTCCATAGCCAGTTAGCTTATCTGTCCACACTCTTTCCTCACCTTCCAGCTATAGGAATCCAACCTCCAGGGGTATGGCAATAACCTGCCAGAGCTAATTCCAGAGCAGAAGAGTCAGCTGGTGCTAAGAGGAGGACTCAGGCTCACATCCACATGACAGCAATCCTCATGGGCACAAGACAGTGGAGTTGTCCTCTTTTCCCCACTCCTTCCAGGACTTCCTTTTTCTCTCAGGGCTGCCCTAGATGATGACTTCAATTTGATTGATTTCACGAATGTACAACTGCCTTGGGGAGATGACTCAGTTTACCTGGGTTTTGTACAGGATTTGCCTTCTATTCTTTGCTCCTCCTCATTTTCCCCCTCAATTTTCTGGGCAAATCCCATTGTTTGTCATTGGCAAAGCACTCACTTGTAGCTCTTTTAGTGCGTGTTATGATTGGAATCTAAAATGTCCCCCAAAGGTCATGTGTTTAAATGTTTGGTCCCCAGTGGGTGGTGCTGTTTGTGGAGGCTGTGGAACTTTGGGAGGTGTGATCTAGCTTTGTGAAAGTAGATCACTGGGTGTGAGCCTTTGGAGGTTTTTTGCAGGCCCTCAGTTCTGGTGGCTCTCTCTGCTCCTAATCCACCATGATATGAGGTTCTCTGCCACAGGCTGTGCCACCTGACCCACATGCCTCACTCCATTATGGACTGAAAACCTCTAAACTGTCAGCCCCAATAAATATTACCTCCCATTAGTCTGTTTCTGTCAGGTGTTTTGCCACAGGGACACAGAAGTTGACTAACACAGCACACCATAGCCAATCCTTTGCCAGTAAGTTTAGAGTAATAGAAAAGGGAGCCCCAGAAACACCAAGAGTGGTACTGGCGGGACTTTTGACACATGGTATATCACTAAGTTAGTGACCCATCCCACCCCATATATAATCAAATAGGTGCTCTGTTATTAGATTAATCTGTTGTAACAAGCTGCTTTTTCCTGTTTGCATTTCAAAAACCATCCGTGGATCTTTTTTGCTGTAACATTAAATGGATATGCAACTTGGCTTTGGAAGCCTTCTAAAATCAAACTCTATCAATGCCTTTCTGAATTTACTTCTTAATACTCCACAGTCTTGAAGAAGACCTTCATTTCAATCCACATCATTTCCATAAGTATTCATTGAACACCTAGTTGATCCTGGAGATTATACTATGTTCTAGGAGTAAATAAGATAATGTCTCTGCCCTGAAGATGTCATGATACATTGGAAGAGTTAAACACACATGTGTATACCATAATAACAGTAATAAATATCACCAAATTTACTGAGCACTTCATGCATTCCAGATAGGCAAGGCATTTTATATCAATTCATTTCATCCTCACCAAAAAACTCTACAAGGTAGCATTATCATTATCCTCATCTTATAGCCAAACTATATAGAGGGTGTTTTCTAAGATCACACAGTTTGTAGATCTATAGTGAAGCCAGACAATCTGGCTACAGAGTCTACTTCCTTAACTACTGCAATAAATAAGGATAAGAGCAGTACTAGAGATAGAAACAGAGGTACAGCCCTTGGGAGGGGAGAGAAGATGGAAAACCTTATTCTAAAGGAGAGGTTGGCCTTGGAGAGAAGCGGGGATGCTATGGTATCAGGAGGGAAAGCCAAGTGGGGAAATCAACCAACAAGTAGGTTATTGGGGTTAGTGATAAGGAAAGTTCATCACCCAAAAACGATAGAGATGACAGAGATTTAAGGAGGGGAGGGGTCAAATAATCATTCTGAAGCATATCCAAGCATATTTTCTATGGCAATGGAGGATTGGATTGCTTGATAGTGTGAATGCCTCTTTGGTACTGGTGGGTTTAAGTTAGAAATAACTGAGATATTATGGATCTGGGAGATCAGATAGAATAAATACAGAGGAAAAGCTAATTGGCTTCTCTCTCTCAGAACTGGGATAATCTCTTCTTCTCCTGCTCTTGGACATCAGAACCCCAGATCTCTGGCCTTTGGATTCCAGGACTCCCCATGGACTCCCTGAGTTCTCAGGCCTTGGGCTTCAGACTGAAAGTTACTCCCCCTGGCTGCTCTGGTTCCTGAGGCTTTGGGGATGCCACCTTTTGGCATCCCAGGGCCTCCAGCTCACAGATGTCAGATGGGAGACTTAGCCCCCATAATCCTGTGAGCTAAGCCCCCTCATAAATCCTCTCTTTGATACACATAGATTCTGTTGGCTCTGTCTCTCTGGAGAACTCTAATACAATGACTTTGAGAGGAGCAGGCTCAGAAGCAGAATGCCACAGGAAGAAGGGAGAACAGAAGGAGAGAGAGGGAAGAAATCTCAAGAAAACTGGCTGTGTACAGCTCTAGAAATACAGTTGTATTATATGGTCATATCATATACCTTAAATGTCTGAACTTCTTGTCACTGGGGAAACCCAAACTCCTCCCCTTGGCTTACGAATCCATCTCCCTACCTTTGTCTCATTCTCATCCATTAGAGCCCTGCTTTATTTCCCTTCTTTCTATTCTCCACATACACCAACATCTTTCCTACCTCAGGACCTTTGCTCTTGCCTCTGTCCAGAAAGGTTTTAAGATGAGAGGGGCAGGGGCATGTTCTAAACCCTTCCACTTAACACCACGCACTGTGCTTCTATGTCTTTCCTCCACTGCCAACTATAATCACCAGCAGTTTAATCTAGACTCAGATTTTCTTGTCTCTCGGGAAGGGCTTGTTGAACTTCAGTTCTGAAATTAGTCCAGACTACTGCACCGGCTCCTGTGACGATCACCCCTTGCCCAAGTGTGCCTGGCTAGGTGATACTGTGGCAGCAAAGAGCCCTAAAATCTCACCACTTAAAGCCTCAGAGTTTTGCTTCTTGCTTATGCTACATATGCATTTGGGTCAGCTGGGGGGGAAGGATGTCATCAGCACTCAGGGACCCACCACCTGAAATGTCTTCAGTCACATGATGGGGACGGACCAATGGCAAAGCACATGCTTCATTCACTGGACAGAGTCACATGGCCACACCTGCCTCCAGGAAGCCGGAAATACAATCCTCTCATGTGGCCAGGAGATCCAGATAATTGGTGACAGCCCTAATGCCTTCCACCTTGGGACATTTGCTCTTCCTTCTGTCCAAAAAGTTATTTCTCCCAGATTATCTCATGCCAGGCTCCTTCTCATCATTTAGGTCCCAAATGGAATATCATCTTCCCAGAGAGACTGTTCCTGAATTATCTAGCTAAACTAACCCCATCCCTGCCCACTCACTCCTATCCCATTGTTGTTGTTAGGTCTCATCAAGTCGGATTCAACTCATAGTGACTCTATGTATAACAAAAGGAAACACTACCCTACTATGTCATACACATGATCTTTTTTCATGTTGAGCCCATTGTTGCTAGCAGTTTCTTCTCTTTAAGGTAAAATCCATGACCTTCTGTATTATTCTCACCAATCCTACGAGAAGAGATGCAAAGAGCAGGAGAAAAAGAGAGAAACTGCTGCATTTGTAGACTGCATCATCACTATCTAACTACAAAAACCAATAGGATAAATACAGCAATTAGAAGAATGAATTAGAGAGCTGAAAAAAATGCCAAGCAATGGTCATTGCACAGTAACAACATTCTCTATACCATCAATATAAAACCATAAAAACATAATGAAAAGAAAGCATCATTTGCTAGTAAGAAAGATGTATGGGGTATTTGGGAATTAATCAAGTTTATTCAGACAGGGTCCCCATTAGAAAAAAGATGGCACACTCAAATTTGATAATAAGAGAAGAGATCAGTAAAGCAATTATTATCAAGGTAAGAACAGAGTGTAGGGAAACCCTAAGATTTGATGAAATACCTTGCAGCTTTCAAAATGTTTCCAGTAAGTACAATGCTGGCTGTAGGTTTTGGATCTATAACCTTTACTAAGTTAATATAGTTCCACTAAATCCACAATTTGTTTAAGAAATGAGTTTGAATTATAAATAGGTATTGACCTTTATAATAAGTTGGACTTGTAAACAACTTTAAATTTAGCTTCCCTTAAGAAAACAAAACGGCAAACCACACACTTAGAGAAAATATACACACATCCAATAAAAGACTTGAGCCTAAGATATTTAAATAACTCATAATCATAAATCAACAATAAGGAAGAAACTCAAATTTAAAATATAGGGTAGGGACTTGAATATAACTTCCCATTGGAAGATCTATGGATGGTAAATAAGCACATGAAAAGATACTATCTTTCGTCCTGAACGAAATGAACAGTGTAACTACAATGAGATACCACTTCATATCAACTCTCATGGCTTAAATCTAAAAGATTTAAGCGGGATTATGAAATACTATCCTCTCCTACTTTACCATTAGGAGTAGAATGCTTTAATCACTATGGACAACCGAGAGCTTTGGCAGTTTCTTATACAGTTAAATAGATACCTAAGAATTTATGCAAGAGAAATGAAAACGTGTCTACAAAGAGACTTGTACAAGAATGTCCCTAGCAGCTTTATTCATCAGAGCCCATATATGCAAACAATGCAAATGTCGACCCAATGGCAAATTAGGAAAATGAATTACTTAGAATATAGTGATCAAAAAACAGAATACATTACTTACACATGTAACAATGTAGTTTTGTCATAAAAACATGATGAGCAAACTAAGCCAGACAAGAAAGAGTGCATACATGTCTATATGTTTCCATTTGAAGAATAGCCAACCAATAACCTATGGTAAGAGAAATCAGAAAAGTTAAGTACCTACATGAAGGAGACTGACTGGAAGGAGGCTTGGGGGAAATTTCTGGGATAATGGAAAGGTTCTATATGGATTTTATATTGGTTACAAGGCAGAATACACTTGTCAATACTCGTCTCATTGAACACCTAAGATGTGTGTATGTGTGCATTAAATTTTATCATCATCGTAGCGAAATGAGTATATTAACCTCACAAATGAGCTGGAAACATTCCCTGTCTTTTAGGGACTATTTTTATAACATGGGGCTGGGGTTTAGCTCAGTTGGTAGAGTGCTGCTCTGCACTCTCTGAGGCCCTGGGTTTTATCCGCAGCACCATGAAGACAGGAGAAGGACATAGCAGTCACTCGTGAAATAATCCTGAAATGATTAGCCATTAACAACCCTGTAAGGGTCTCTATGAGTTGGACCCAATTTGACAGCACCTAACAACAATAACAACCCTTTTTATAACATAGGAAACACTTACTAAGAGTTTGTTGAATTCACAAGTAAAACCAATCGGGCATTGTGTGTATATATGGTCTATTGCCATGTAACAAACCACTCCAGAACTTAGTGACATAAAACAAGGTTCATTTATTATTATCTGATAGCTTCTGTGGGCATGGCTCAGCTGGGTGCCTCTACCTAAGAGTCCCTTACAAGGTGGCAATCACCACGTCAGACAGGGCTCTGCTCAGGAAGATCTGTGGCCAGGTTCATCCCCTGGCTTTTGGAAAGCCTCTGAAATCCACTTCTACTCTCAATCACATAGCTGTTGGCAAGCCTTGGAGTCTCATCGACTATTGGCCGGAAACATTGGTGTCTCGACTAGAAACCTCTCCATAGTGCTACACACAACACAGTCTCATGCGGCTTCCCCCAGAACCTGGGCTAGGAGGGAAATGAAAAGGAAGTAAGAGAAACCAAGAAGGAAGTTACAGTCTTTCTGCAACCTACTCGTGGAAGTGTAAATCACTTGGCCATTTTCTTTTTTATAAAAGCAAGTTAAGAGGTCCAGTCCACACCCAAGGGGAAGAGATGACAAAGGGCATTAACACCAGGAGACAGAACGGTCATGAGAGCCCTGGCTGCCTACTGCAACGTGTATTTGGTTTACTTTGACAATTTGTTAATTCTGTTTAAAGATCTTGCGGACACTGCAGTCTACTTAATTTTTAAAATTCTCTTTGTATATGTGATGCAAATGTATGAATACATGGGAAAGATAGGGGAAACAAAAAATGAATGAGAATATAACCCATAATTCCATATGATTTTTATTACATATTAATTGAAATTCCTGCTCTTTTTCTCCCTTCATTCCTTCTCTTTAGTTTAAATGGCTCTGTAAAATACATAAATGGGTGGATGTGTAAGCAACAGAGATGTAACAGTTGCATAATGGACAGAGCAAAAGACTTATTACTCTGTACCCCACCAATGTTTATACATAAAAGAATAAAAGAAAAGAAAAGAAAAATTCTCTGTGCCAATTTTTACACATTTTTACATTTTGGGGGAATTTATCTGATTCATATAGGTTTTAAAGTGCATTAGTATAGACTCATTCATAATAAACGTTAAAAGTTATAAACAATGTCCATCTATAGTTTTTTCCCTTTCTCATTATGTATTCTGTGTGCCTGCATCTTCTGTCTTTACCTGTTATCCTTGTCTTACTAATCTTTTACATAAACTCGCTGCTGATTTTGCTAATCTCTTGGCATTTTCCTTCCTCTTTCTCATTAATTTCTGTCCTTAATTTCTTTTCTTGATGTCTGATTTTACCATTGCTCTTTTTCCACTTTTTTACATAGATGTGTTAAAAGACAAAATTACAACAAATCAAGCCTTAGAGATTTTAATTAGTTTTATCTGCAGTTGTAGAATTAGGCTCCAATTTGGACAAAAAGAGGGTTCAGAATGCCCCCAACGTTAGGTCTCAGCAAGCGTGTGACTTGCTTCTTGTTTTCTCTTGCTCTCCTTTTCTTCCCCTCCCAGCCATGCTCGGAGGGAAGCATGATGAAGCTATGCTGTGACTAGCCCTATAGGCAAGCAACCAACGTCTCTGGCCAACAGGCAGTGGAAATCCAAGGCTTGCCAGCCAGCATGTCTTATTGGAACATGGTTTGAACAGCTGGCTGCTTGTGATTGGCTGAGACGCAGCTACTTGTTACAAGGGTAGGTTACAACACTGTTTATATGTGATGTTAGGTTACGGTTCATTCAATATGTACAGAGAAACCTTTAGGAAAACTTAACAGCTTGGAATTTTTAACAATTTAAGATTTCCTCTTAATCATACTTTACTTAAAGGTATAATTTTTACCTACTATTACTTCTTTTACTGTTCTACACTTTTTGAGATGTATTTTCACTATTCCTTAATTATAAGCATTTATTAATTTACATTGGTGGTTCTCCTCCTCCTCCTCCTCCTCCTCCTTCTCCTTCTTCTATTTATTTATATATATATATTTATTTACTTTTGCAGTACTGAGGATTGAACCCAGGGCCTTGGGCTTGCATGCTTTGCAAGTGCTGGACCACTGAGCTGCACACCCAGCCCGCCCCCCTTTTTTGTTATTGTTAACTTTTTGAGACAGGGTCTTGCTAAATTATGCAAACTGGCTCTGGTCTCGAACTTGCGATCTTCCTGCCTCTGCCTACGAAGCTGCTGGGATTACAGGTGTGTGCCACCGCTCCCACCCTACTTTGGTTCTTCTGAAAGTCAACGCTTACTTAATTACCAAACATAGGGAATTTCTAAAAAGTTATACTTTTTCTACGAATTCCTAATTTTACTGAGTAAATTACAATCTCTTCTTAAAGTAGATGTTGCGGGCGCTCAGGGAGACTTTCTTCCCTATCCAGGGCAGAGGCAGAAACAGAAGTGTGTCCTTGTTTTTTTCTGGATGAATCCATCCTTGTAGGCTCGCCTTCTCCACCCTAACCTCCCAGGGCCAGAAGCTGCTTTCATCCTGCAAAACTGCTCTGGTTTCCAGCGCCTCTTTCATTCCTAGCACCTGAAGCATTCCGTGGCTTTTCTGCAAGCTCAGCTCTGCGCTGAAAGGGATGTTTGTGCCGTACAGTGCAGCCTTGTAAAGGGTTTGAAGTAGGAGGATTTTCAGATAATCTAGTCTCGTGTGTGGCATATAACTGGAACAAATTCCAACACTACAGATGGGCCTAAGATGAAAGAAAATCCACTCCTCCCCCCAGGGAATCAGCACAGTGTCTAGTGCTAACCACCATAAACAGCGTGGGCTCTTTCCCACCAGATGTTTTCCTAAATTTACACAGGCTTCTGTGTTTGTGGAAGTGGTAAGAGAAAGCCCGGATTCTGTCCCAGCTTTGTTACAAATGGCCTTTGTGATGCTGAGAGGAATCATTGACTTCTGTGGGTCCCGTTTCTCCTGTAGGAAGTGAAAGGGTCAAGGCCACCCTGAGATGTCATATTAGTATGCTTAGCCTTGCTTTTCTGGTTCTCATATCTGTTTCTGTAAGTTGACCATGATTATTTACGCGTAATCTTGCTGTCATTAAAAAAGGGAAAAAGAAGGAAGATTCAGGCTGTGTCTACGGTCCTTTTAAACACTAAACAACAACAATAAAAACTTCTCTCTCTGCTTATCTATATGAATAGTCTTGATAACCTAGACTGTTCCCAAACCTGCCTGGGCATCACAATCATGTGCAAGCACTTATTAAAAGTGCAGATTCATGGTAAAACTACAGTCCATTTGTTGTTGTTGTTGTTAGGTGCCATCAAGTCGGTATCCGACTCATAGCGACCCTGTGTACAACAGGGGAAAGACTATTGTCAGTGCTTCTCTGCCATTTATAGGGTTTTCAATGGCAGATTGATTTTTGGGAGGGGGTTGCCAGGTCCTTCTCCCAGCCTACAGCTTCTGGTGGTCCCAGGCAGTCTCCCATCCAGGTACTAACCAGGCCCGACCCTGCTTAGCTTCCGAGATCTGATGGGATCAGATGCCACAGGGCTATAGCTGCAGGCTACAGTCCATTAGTTTTGAATAAAAGAGCCCTTGAGAGTTCCACCCAGCAGCCAGCTGAGCCATGAGCAGAGCTCTAGTGATGGAAAATGTGGCCTTGTTGGCTGCACCAGGCATTGCACAAGGACACCGTTTACGTCACTACTTAGGCCATTTTGCATGTGGACTGTGAAGTTGCCATGAAGGCCTTGGGCAAGATCCCTTGCCTCCCTGGGCCTCAGCTGCTGCTTCTATGAAATGATGTTGGGACTGCCTTCCAATTGGGACAGCTACTTGTTCATAATCCAGCTGCAGTGTTCCCTTCCCTCACACCTGAACCATCCTTTTTAGTAGGACAGGAGGTAACACTGTTACGCCCTGTGTTCTCCAGGCATGGTTCACTGAGCCAGCCTGAACTGTTCCTGCCTGGGAAGAAAAAAACTGAGTATTCACACTTATTTGAAGGGGAACGGTCCATTCTCAGAGATATTTATGTTTCCAAGGAGGCCCGTTGCCACTGGCGATGTTAATAGTGAAGAAATATATTTTGGTATAATTACCTGCTTAGCAGATCTGCAGGATATTGGGAGGAAGACGTACTCCTTAAAGAACTACCCCTATTCCTTGTAGATAAGGAAAATCTTACTGGTGTATCAATCTGGCACCATTAACTAATTCAATCAGATATTCAAGCTGAGGGAGTGGGTTGGAGTCCCTGTCCTAGGGAGCTCGTAGTTCAAGGGAGAGAGATATTTACAGCATAAAGGGACATGAGAGCTGGGACTGAGGTGCTAAGGGGAGCAGAAGGCACTGAGGAGAAGCTGACCTTGGATTTCCTCTTGAAAGGATGTGTAGAAGGGTATCAAGTGGGGGGAATGAAGGCAGGCCTAGGAATTATCAGTTTTACAAAGATGACCAGATTCAGCCCAAGGGCTGGAGGGTGCCCAAGGGGACTGTCCCATGTGCTCAGAGGCTCATGGCTTTCGAAGGAGTCTGTCTTGCGAATGCCCCTATATCACTTTCCTTCCACTGTAAACAGATTTAATTATTCCTTGAGGAGTCTCTGATTCTCTCTCATTAAGCAATTAGTGCTCTGAATGGGCACTTTTTAAAAGATTCATTTGCTACTTCTTAAACTATAAAATGGAAAAGCTTCGATTTCCTAATATTGGTAAGCCTCGGGGAAAGGACAAAGTTAATCCTGTTAAGGGCGTCACTGTATGGCAGTTGATTACTGAGGAAGGCAAGGATGTGAATGGCTGTATGTCTTTCCACTCAGCACAGTCACACTGCTTTCTGCGGGGAGGAGATGCAGGGATGTAAGGGGGTCCGGGCATCTGATTACAGCTCAAGTCTGGACTCTGGGCTTGGGCAACTAGTCCATCTCTGCAACCTGACCCATTTTACAGATGAACAAACTGGTTCCGAAACATGAAAACTCACATCAATATTTAGGGGAATAAGGGCGCCTCCGCTGACAGAGCTCCAGGGTCCTGAGATAACAGAGATCACCAGATGACCTGATATGGAAGGGGAAATCTTCCAACCTCCCCAAATTACTCCCTTGTTCGCTACCTGCAAGCAAACTTTTCCCGCTAAGACAAAGGCCTTACCAGTCCTATATAACCCCCAACCTCACTTCGCTTTGTTGCCAACAGTACCATCTCCTCCTTTCCCAAACTGCTGTCTGAAGGCTTCTTGTCCCATACCCCTCCCCCTTTACTTGCCCCAAATAAACTTGTTCCTCTGCTCTAAGAGTTCCCCTGAACTCTTAGAGTTCTTTCTCTTGTGTCTGTGGATCTTTGCCCTGCAAGATATTCCTAGCAAAAGTTGACCTATTCTTCCCATTCTGTCACACAACCTGGAAGGCAGAGTTACCAGAAGAGCCTTTGTAGCAATGTACCAGATGCTAGCAGCACGCAACAGAGCCGTCCAGGAAGAGTAGGAAAACAGACTCAGATCCCACCCAGACTCATCCAATCAGAACCTTCCAGAGTGGGATGAAGGAATGTGCTCTCGTTTCAGGCTCTCGGGGTGCTTCTGATGAACACCTCTGTGAAGAAGCACTCCCTTATCATGCTCTGTCTATACTTCAATTGTTTGCCTCACTTGCTCCATTGGTTTATGTCCCTCCTCCCGCCCCTATAGTCAACCCAGTTTCTGTGAACAGAGCACATGTGGAGCTGACATTGGGGCTTCGCTAGGATTATTCTCAATGTATACATCTTTATTTCTTTAGGATCACAGTACTTAGGAAAGCTGTATTCAACCAGTTTCCTGCATGGCCTCAACTGATAGTCTTTCTTGTCTGTAAAAGAATCATAGGACAATGCTGTCCGATTCCAAGTGGGAGTCTGGGCATGCCACTCTGTCCTCACAACAAGACAGCAGACAGCAGACAGTTCCTTTCTGACTCTAGCCAGCGGAGGACTCGCATGTGGCCAAGCAGCCAGCAGCTTCCAAAATCTCCAGAAGCCTACAGCACCGCCTGCTGGAAGAACATTTTATTTCATCCAACTTCAGTAAGTTGAATGTGGTGAACCCAGACAGAATACTTGGGGACTCATGGAAAAAAAAAAAAAAAAAAAAATGCAAAAGCCACCCAATTTGTGCCTGCATATTATAGACAAATAACGATCTAAAGATGGAGACTCTGCCAAAAGGTGATAGGCAGGAGAGGGGTGGAAAGGGGGGGAAGTAGGAAGGAAGGAAAATTAGATTGTTATACTTGGGCCAGGCAGTCATGACTGTGTGTCCTGAATATACTGTCTCTAAAGTCAGTGCACAGCTGGGGCACTGTATGGGGTGCCTAGAAATAGCAATACCAATATTATATAGAAAACTACATGCTCACTAAACAAAACAACAAAAGTGAGGTATTAGAACCCCTGGACCTGGTCCCAAATAAATAAATATATTTTTTATGCCAACAACAGGCTCTAAGCCAATCAAAACAGCTCTTGACACAATAAATCATGCTTAAAATAACTACCAGGGCCTGGTGCTGTTGTGCATGTCTGTAACCCCAGTGATTCGGGAGGTGGAGGCAGGAAGATCACAAGTTCAAGGTCACAGGCAGCCTACCTTACTTAGTAAACAAACCGTGTCTTAATTTTAAAAAATAAAAAAAGGGACTGGGGTGGCAGAGCACTTGTAAAGTATGCACAAGGCCCTGGGTTCAGCGCCTCAGTACCATAAAAATAAAATGAGATAAATAAATAAGTAAATTAGTAAACAAACAAACAAACAAACAACTACCAGGAAGTTATATAGCCTAGGAACAACCACAGCTACAAGTAAAATGGACCAGCTCTGACAAGTTTTGAAGAAGGAGAAAGGTCCAATTTCTAGGGCAGGGTGGCCTGGGAAGAAATAACACAACTATTTTCCACCTAGGAAAAATTTAATCTGGATATGCCAGAAGCCTTAAATAAAACACAAATAAAGATCCATAGTATGTTAATCTACAATGTTTAGATTCTATGAACATAGGCCCCACACATTGGCACCAACATCAATACCATTTTCACCCACAACAGTTATAGTTTGATGATGATGGTATAGGGATGGGTATGTAAGGGCTAGCTTTCAAAAGGAAATATCTACTTCCACCTTCCACATATAGTAAAGCCACCCATTTGGTTTATTCTTTTCAATAGCATGTATTTCCTAAGTGAAACAGTTATAAAACTACTAAAGACAGGATTGATAATGCCATTGAGAAAAGAGTGAGTTGAGGAGGGGGGACATGTTAGAATTTTTCCAATAAAGGCTCTCGGGGGCTCAGTTGCATACCAGCAAAGCCTAAGTCTTTCAGCAGTTATTCAAAGGTTTTGTAGAGGAAGTGTTATTTAGAAAAAAGAGTCAGAGACTAAGATTTCTTTAACGTTCTTGTTTCTGTTGCTTCCCTGGCCTCAAAGACTGGACCACCTCATTTGTTTGGAAGGTTCTGGAACCTTCTGGAACCCTCTTCAGTATGATGCAACAACTTGGGATGGTCAGTCCTATTGCTACTGCAATTCTATTTTCAAAAGAAAAGGCAAGAGCAGACTGCTAAAAACAACTTTCAAGGTTGAATCAATATATAGTTGTCCTTATTTACCTTGGCCATCCTCAGCCTGAATGGTTCTAAAAATTACTGTGGGGCAATAGAAAGCATATGCACTCCAAAGTCAGGGAGACTTGAGTTCAAATCCCATCTCTGTCATTTGACACCTCAATAACAAGACAAATCACTCCTGTGTCTGAACATGTGTGAAATGGGACTGAAACAGGCCTGTCTTAAAGGTTCTGCCTAACAAGCTATGGAAAGTGAGTGGGAAAGTATATGGTACAGCAAGCCTGGGGCCAGGCTTACAGAATCCCAGAGGATGAGGGTGACCATGGTCCTGGGGATAAAGCACGGGTGCAGGAGAGGAGAGAGGAAATTGCAATGCCCCTCTCCTGCCTTCCAGGACAGATGTGGCCAAGGAAGCACAGAAGGGTCAAAGGGGATCACTCAGACCCAAAGCCATCTCCAGCAGCATAATTCAAAAGCATCAACTCTTCTCCTTTCTCCCTTATTCAACAGCCAGCTTTCACAAGCATATGATGCGACTGAAAATACCATGACATGAGTCAGACACACCTTCATCTTCGATGTGAAATCTTTACTTTTCAGCGCTAAAACGAGGTCTTTTGCAACAAAACTTTCCAGTGCAATGTGTCTTTTGATTTCTTGACTGTTGCTTTCCATGGGTATTGATTATAGAACAAAGTAAAACAAAATCTTGGGCAACCTCAATCGGTTCTCCATTTATCATGAAGTTGCTTACTGACCCAGTTGTAAGGATTTTTGTTTTGTTGATGTTGAGGTGCGATCCATATTGAAGGCTGTGTTCTTTGATCTTCATCAGTACATGTTTCAAATCCTCTTCACTTTCAGTAAGCAGAGTTGTGTCATCTGCAAAACCCAGGTTGTTAATGAGTCTTCCTCCAATCCTGATGCCACGTTCTTCTTAAAATCCAGCTTCTTGGATTATTTGCTCAGCATAGAGATGGAAGAGGTACAATGAAAGGATACCGCCCTGATGCCCACGTTTCCTGACTTTAAACCAGGCAATGTTTCCTTGTTCTGTTTGAATGACTGCCTCTTCATCCTTGTAAAGATTGTTCATCAGTACAATTAAGTGCTGTGGTATTCCAATTCTTTGCAATGTTATCCATAATTTGTTGTGATCCACACAGTCAAATGCTTTTGCATAGTCAATAAAACATAGACATCTTTCTGGTATTCTCTGCTTTCAGCTAATATCCATCTCACTTCAGCAGTGATGTCCCTGGTTCCATGCCCTCTTCTGAATCTGGCTTGATTTTCCAACAGTTCCCTGTTAATATACTGCTGTAGTCACTTTTGAATGATCTTTAGCAAAATTTTACTTGTGTGAGATATTAATGATATTGTTTGATAATTTCCACATTTAATTGGATCCCCTTTCTTGGGACTAGGCACAAATATAGACTCTTTCAGTCGGTTGGCCAGGTAACTGTTTTCCAAATCTCTTGGCATAAACAAGTCAGCACCTCCACTGCTGCATCTGTTTGTTGAGACATTTCATTTGGTGTTCCATCAATACTTCGAGCTCTGTGTTTTGGCAATGATTTCCCAGCAGTTTCCACTTCTTACTTCAGTACCATTAGTACCTGATCACATGCAACCTCTTGAAATGGCTGGTCATCTACCAATTCTTTTTTGTATAATGACTCTGTGTATTCCTTCCACTTTCTTTCTCTGTTTCCTGCACGTTTAATATTTTCCCTGTGGAATCCTTTACTATTGAAGCTTGAGGCTTGAATTTTTTTTTCAAATCTTTAAGCTTGAGAAAAACAGAGTGTGTTCTTCCATTTTGGTTTTCTATCTCCAGCTTTTTATACATGTCATTATAATATTTGATTCTGTCTTCTCAAGTTCCCCTTTGAATTCATCATGTCCTTTTATTTTAGCTGCTCGATGCTTAAGGGCAAGTTTCAGAGTCTATTTTGACATGTAATTTAGTCTTTTTATCTTGTCTTTTAAAAAGAAAATATATATATATGTTTATCTAATATATATATATTTTTTTTTTCAGGTGTGGGGGAGTATACCTATAATGCCAGTGATTCAGGAGGCAGAGGCAGGAGGTTCATGAGTTTGAAGCCAGAGGCAGCCTGTGTAGCTTAGAGAGACTCTGTCTCAAGATAAAAAATAAAAAAGAAGGCTGGGGGTGCAGCCCAGTGGCACTTGCAAAGCATGCATGAGGCCCTAGGTTCAGCCCTCCAGTACTGCCATATATATATATATATACACATATATTCCATATATCTCTCTACCTATCTATCTGTCTATCTATCTATCTATACGGACACATATATACATATATACACGTGTGTGTGTGTATATATATATATATATATATATATATATTCCATATATCTATCTATCTATATCTATATATCTATATATCTATATATGGAATATATAGATATATATGGAATGTATGTATATATACACACACACACACACGTGTATATATGTATATATGTGCCCATATACATAGATAGATAGATAGATAGATAGATAGATAGACAGATCCAATGTATACCGGTATGTTGGGTTCTGCATCAGTAGAGTTGAACAATTATGGCTGAAAATATTCTAAAAGAAAATTGCATCTATAGTGAACATGTACAAACTTTTTTCTTTTTCTTATCCTCTAAATATTATAACAATTATTTACACAGCATTTACATTATATTAGGTTTACAAGTAACCTAGAGGTGATTTAAATTCTATGGGAGGAAATGTGTATATTACATATGAAGACTGAGGGGTGGCTGTGTGTGTGTGTGTGTGTGTGTGTGTGTGTGTGTGTGTGTATGTTGTTGTTAGATGCCGTCAGGTTGGGTCTGACTCATAGCAACCCTATGTACAATAGAATGAAACACTGTCCAACACTGTGCATACCCAGCACTATGCCAGTGCTTCTCTGCTATTCATAGGGTGTCCGACTCATAGTAACCCTATGTACACCAGGAAAAACACTATTGTCAGTGCTTCTCTGCTATTCAAAGGGTTTTCAATGGCTGATTGTATTTTGGGAGTGGGTTGCTGGGTCCTTCTCCCAAGCCTACAGCACCTGGTGTTCCCAGGCAGTCTCCCATCCAAGTACTGATTGTTTGGGGATTGTATTGGGAGTGGGCTGCCACATCCTTCTCCTATTTTTTTTGGTGCTAGAGATCAAATCCAGGGCCCCAGAGAGTGCATAGGTGCACTCTACCCACTGAGCTAAACCCCAGCCTATATAATATATATATATATATATATATATATATATATGTATGTATGTACGTGGCTGAGATTTAGCTCAGTGGGTAGAGCGCTGCGCTGCAGTCTCTGAGGCCCTGAGTTCAATTCCCAGCACCGCAAAAATGGGAGAAGGCCCTGGCAATCCACTCCCAAGGCAATCCCGAAGCACTCAGCCATTGAAAACCCTATGAGGGTCGCTATGAGTCGGATACCGACTCGAAGGCACCTAACAACAACAACAACAACAAATATATATATATATATATGTGCATATACATATATTTGTGAGTCTAATCTGCCACCTTTCAACAGTTTCAAAGGGCTACAAAATTAGATGTGGATTAGAATTGCAAGCAGATTGGATTCAAGGTAGAGAACTGAGTCCCCAGAATCCAATCCGCATGCGATTCTAATCCACATCTGATTTTGTTGACACTGTTGAAAGCGTGTGGATTCGATTTGAGAATATACCGTATATCTTAAAGTGCCTTGAAAACCCTATGAAGGTCGCTATGAGTCGGATACCGACTCGACGGCACCTAACAACAACAACAACCATCTTAAAGTGCCTAGTACATAGAAAAACCTTTAAAGATGCCAGATGTTTTAGCTGTCCCCTTCATTATGTGATCACTTTCACTGATAGCCTGGCTTCATGCTGATTGTTGTGTTATTCTTGTGGTGTTATGTTATGTTAGACCAGTGGCTTCTGGTCCTGGGTTCCCAATCTCAGAGAACAGGCATCCATTTTCTGAGGACAGAACATTTGGCATGCCAGAGCTTCCTCCACAGACTAAGGAGCTGTTCTGGTGGACGCCCATGTGCAGTGTGGAAAGGGGATCCTGCTACAGATAGAGAATGCCCTCTGCAGGTAGCAACCCCCTCTCACCATACCACGTTCATCCCAGGTCTCTCTGTCCTGTTCTGCCATCTGCGGTACATCTCTTGGGCCATCTGGGTCTTTGAGGGCTAAAATGGTACCCAAGCCACTTTATGTACAATCAGGATGGGGGAAAGGGGGATGGAATCTAACTACACCTTCCAAAAAGGGGATCCCACATGCAGAAGTTTTCTGTCATACCTAAAATTCAGCTGTAGCCAGGTATTCCTTCCGCATGGTGAGAGTGTGGTGTTCAAGAAAGTACTGCTAACTAGCACTCCTGGAGAAGCCAAGCCTTTAGCCATCAAAATAGCAGTGCTATGAAGTATGAGAAGAGTACTTAATATTATTTGCACCCTTATCTTATGCTATGTGCAGTGCAGAGGCCTTGATGTGCACTACCTCATTTAATTCTAGTAACAGTTGAGGAGGCCAAATTTTCATACATGAGGAAACCAGGCTTCAGGCAGATTAAGACGCATGTCCAAAGTTGTACAATTTGCAGGTGGCGAAACTGGCTTCAATTGTATACAGAATTTGCTAGACATCACACACAGTAGGTCATTTTTAACATTCCCTTTCTCTGTGACAATATTATGGTTAGTCATAATGATAAAATGAACACATAATAGCAAGAAAGGAATGCAGGTGGTGAAAATTGTCTCTCATTAAACTCCACTGGTACGTACTTATTGTTGTTAGGTGCTCTCAAGTCAGTGTCCAACTCATAGCGACCCTATTCATAGGGTTTTCAATGGCAGATTGATTTTTGGGAGTAGGTTGCCAGGTCCTTCTCCCAAGCCTACAGCACCTGGTGTTCCCAGGCAGTCTCCCATACAAGTACTAACCAGGCCCAACCCTGCTTAGCTTCCAAGGACTGATGGGATCAGATGCTACGGGGCTATGGCGCTCTACCAATTGAGCTAAATCCCTGCCCTGGCATATACTTAGGTCAATAAAAAAAGTTTTTAAACAAATAAAAAGGAAATAAATATTATGGCACAAAAGGGAAAAAAACAATGGATTAATACTAATATGTCAGTGGGCTCTTAAAAGGGAAAAACTCATATAATAACATTGAAGTTAAATAACAAGGAAAGGGCAAATTTTGTTACTTCTTAAAATTACTGTACATATTAATGGGTTTCAGTATGATATTTCCATACATGGCAATTTTTAAAGTGAGGAATAGAGGTTAACTCTAAGGATCTTATTCAGCTTCCTAGGGCTATTGTCACAAAGTACCATAAACTAGGTAGTTTAAAACTACAGATTTGTGGTCTAAATATTCTGGAGGGTAGAAGTCCAAACTCAAGTGTGGACAGGGCTGAACTCCTTCCAAAACCTGTAGGAGCACCCTTCCTCGCCTCCCCTTGCTTCTGGTGGGACCTGTCAACCCTTGGGGATCCTTGGTTTCAGCTGCGTGACTCCAATCTCTGCCTCTGTAATCACAGTGCCTCTCTCTCTCTCTCTCTCTCTCTCCCTGCCCCCTCATGTGCACGCGCGCGCGCGCGTGTGTGTGTGTGTGTGTGTGTGTGTGGCAGTCCCCCACCTTTAAGGACAACAGTCATATTGGATTAAGGACTTACCTGTCTCAGTCTGACTTCATCTAAGTGTAACTAATAATGCTAGCAATTTTCAATAAAATCACATTTTAAGATGCTAGGGCTTCAACATCTTTTGGGAAAACGAAATTCAACCATAACATTTAGTAAAATACTTCACGTGTCTTGTGAACTAAAATTTGCACTTACCAAACAAAATAGTATACCTGGCAGGTCATACTGTTTCACTCTTAAATTTAAAAAACATAAAAGCTCCAAATAGCCACTGGGAATTGATAGAATTGAAACATTCACATTTTCTTTCCTTCTTTCTCTTTCTTTCTTTCTTTCTTTCTTTCTTTCTTTCTTTCTTTTCCTTTCTCTTCTTTTCTTTTTTTTTTGTTTTTGCAGCATGGGGTCATTGAATGCAGGACTTCATGCATGATAGGCAAGTGCTCTGCCACTGAGCTGCACCCTCAGTATCCTCTGTTTTCTATTTTTTATTTTGAAATAGGGTCTCATTAAATTACACAAGCTGCCTCTGGCCTCAAACTCATGATCCTCCTGCCTCAGCCTCTGGAGTTGCTGGATTTAGAGATGTGCACCACAGCACCTGGCTTTATTTCTTTATCTTTATTATTCCTGTGCTACTTTTATTTCAAATGTGCTGTTTAAATCCAAGTACATACCACCCGGGTTTGGAGCACAGGTTATGCCTCAAATAAATGCAAATCATTCCAAACCTTCATGAACTTATTACCTGAATGAAGGCATGGAGCTTCATCCTCATGTATAATTGGTAAGGTTTCCAGATGAAATAGAGGACACTGGTTACTTTGAATTTTAGGTAAACAATTTTTTAAATATAAGTATGTCCCAAAGAAGCATGAGTCATACTTGCAACATAAATAAATTTATTCATCGTTTACCTGGAATTTGAATTTAGCTTGACATGCTAAATTCAAATTGGTAAATCTAGCAATCCTAACTGAGAGATCTCTGAGTTAACATTCATGTAGAATTTAAGATTTACTAAAGATTAAGAAACAAAAGTGTGCTAAATTGGAATTTTCACACACACATACACACATATAACTAAAAGTCAATAGTAACTACAAATGTTTGGAATTTAGACTTAAAAAGAATTTTTCAGGGAAGAGATTTTTGTTACTGAGATTATTTAAAACTGTTGCACACAGTGATGACAAAAAAGCAACTTAACATTCAGTTGGTTTCATAATTGTTTTAAATTTCTTGTTGGGTGTGGTGTTGCATGCCTGTAATCCTAGCACTCTGGAGACAGGCAGAAAGATGGCGAGTTCAAGGCCAGCCTGGGCTACATAGTAAGTTTGAGGCTGGTCTGGGCTGCCTAATGAGATGCTGTCTTTAAAAGGAAAATCCCTACAGAAGATATGCTCTTTTATCTACACACAAAGGTGATCACACCTCTGCCCTGTGCTTGGTATACCACTGATGGTGCATGTTAAACTCTTACATTAATAGACTGCTTTACAGTTTCTAACGTCCTCTCTCATCCTGCAGTGTTAAGATATTCTGTGAGTGTGTGTGCAGATTAAGACTGGGAGGGTGTGCTGGGCTGCAGGAAGACAGTTGAGAATCACATAGAAAGCAAAGAGAAAGGAAAAGTTGCTTACGGGTGCTGGGGCCCAAGGCACCCTCTTATTGCCTCCATCCTATAGATATAGATAGATATGTATTATATATATACACACATATACCTGTATATGTATTATGTATATACACATATGTAGATACATATATATATTTAATACATATAATTAATACATATATAACTAATTGCAGCAACAACAAATGGAATAACAGATGTATTTCTTAATTGCAAGACTAAATAGACTAACACATATATTTTCCCCCATGTTAATTTACAGATTTAATACAATTCCAGAGCTGGCGGGGATGCTGTGAAGCTGACTATCTCCCATATCAGTGGTGGCTTTGTAAATCAGCATGACATTTGAAATGAAGTTGGTGGTATGTGTAAGGAATTACACAACTATTAAAGCCCTTTGGCCGATCATTTTACCCCTGGGAATCTAAAGAAATAATCTAAAATATAAGAAAAACCATATGCTTGTAGGTGCTCACTGCCGTACCCATAATGATAAAAAAATTGGGAGCAATTTAAATGCAAACTAATGGAGGATGGTTATGGAAAATTACAGGAGAAATATGTGGATATTAAAATTACTGTATAAGAACAATATTAAGGAACAAAGCACGATTTGAGGCTTTATCGTTACAACTAATAAAAAGCTTAGAAGCAAATGTTCAAAGGATTACACAGTTTATGAGTTAGGATAGTAGGTGACTTTTTCTCCTCTCTAGATATTCTGCGATTTTTCTGTTATAATACAAGTAAAAGTAGACCACAGTTGAATTAGCTAGATATCACTATTGGGACCTTCTTTCCTTAACTGCAGACACCGTGCACACAAAGAACAAAATTTTTCTGGAATATTAATACTAGAAACCAAGCTTACTAAATGATGTTGTTGCTATGAGGTGCCCTTGAGTCAGTATTCAACTCATAGCGACCCTCTGTACAACAGGGGAAACACTATTGTCAGTGCTTCTCTGCTGTTCATAGGGTTTTCAATGGCTGATTGATTTTTGGGAGTGGGTTGCTGGGTCCATCTCCCAAGCCTCCAGCACCTGGTGTTCTCAGGCGGTCTCCCATCCAAGTACTAACCAGGCCCGACCCTGTTTAGCTTCCAAGATCTGACTGGATTGGATACCACAGGGCTATGACTGCAGGTGATTAAATGATTGTTGTTGTTGTTAGGTGCTGTTGAGTCGGTATCCGACTCATAGCGACCCTCATAGGGTTTTCAATGGCTGAATGTTTCGGGATTGCCTTGGGAGTGGATTGCCAGGTCCTTCTCCCATTTTTGCGGTGCTGGGAATTGAACTCGGGACCTCAGAGACTGCAGCACAGCACTCTACCCACTGAGCTAAATCCCAGCCCCAATTAAATGATAGCAAACATTATATCTCCAAGCAGCCTCTAGGGAGAACAGGCCAGACTGCACTGCACTCTGCATTGAGTCCAGCCACATGGTGAATTTAGAGGAGGACAGAGTTTACCAGGAGACCAGGCTCGCGGAATCTGAGGCTTTATTGTACCCCAAGAGGACACTGTGAAGAAGCATCAATGAGATGAAGACCAGTATTTTCAATTGCTAACTGCAAAGTCTCCCCTGGGACTTTGGTAACATGTCCAAATGAACTATGTGTATTTCTAGAAGCCACCATGAATTCCTATTAGAACAAGATGATTATCTGCATAAATAAAATGGCCAGATTAAAAGAACAATGAGAATAATCTACTCTGTGCCCAGTATTGTCAAAGGCATTCTGGCAGAAGGAGCAGTTGGTTAGAACTCAAACATGGTGCCCTCCTAAATATAGGCTACAAATGTGGCAAGGGAACTTGGGGTAAAGGGAGGGGAGAGTGGATATATGACGGCATACCAGGAGATGAAGAAATGAAGTTCTACTAGATGAAGAAGAAAATGGTAAGAGAAGAGACAAGGAGCTATAAGGCTGGTACTGAAATACAAAAAGACCTCCTGAGGAATAAAGGCTGCCTCCTGGACCACAGGACACGTAAGGACACAGCTATAAAACAAATTGAGTTTTGGTTCAGCTTCATATTTGCTCTTTCTATTTGAGGTACTAGGCAATCCCATTCCAATTCAAGTGCAAACACGTCTTGTTCATTTTGGTTTATCTGAGGAAATTCAATCAAGTCTCTTAGCACAGCCCAGTACTCAGGCTGTCATTTCTTTGAAGGAGACAGCTGATGTATGAGCAAAGCTGACTCAGATCTCCTGCATGCTGAGCTCTGCTGCTGCTCTACCCACTATGGGCCCATCAATCTCCACCTTGGCCGACACATTCAGCCTCTATCATTCAGTGGCTGATCGTGGCTTTGATTCTGTTCAGAAGATGATTTAAAAGCTTAAGTAGGCACTGAAATTATTCTGTTTTTCATTACTTGAATGATGAACTAAGATATTATTCCTGAAGGGTATGGCCTGGGCTTTTATTACTATGTAGATAAGCTAAGCTTATTTCAGTCTGCTGTCAAATTAAAAAGCTGTGTTCTATTCCAACTGTTCACATGATGCTGGGACAAGAACATCATTGAATTTCTTGGCAGCATATTCAAGGCCAAGTGGGAATTTCTACATCAATCAATCAGCATCTATTGGGAATGAACTCCATGCGTGACACTATGCCAGATACCGCAAGTTAGAAGACATGTGATATAAGCCCTGATTTCAGGATGCTGAGAATGAACACCTCAAAGACATCAACCAGAACAGTATACACAGGGATCCAAGCTCCATAACCACGTGAGCAGACAATGGGAACAATCAAGGCTGGAGTAGGAAAGTCACTAGTATACATCAGTATATATATAGTACCCAGTCTCCACCATCAGCTCTCTGACCTCATCTCTTCCAGTTCTCTCTGTCTTTCCCTCTGCTCCATCCACTCTGGTCACCTCCCTGGTCCCAACCGTGTTGGGCATGGTCCCACCTATGGGTCTCTGTGGCAGCTCTCCCCATTGTCTGAGTTAGACATCCTTATGGCTTGTCCTCTCGCTTGCTTTAGGATTTTCCTACACTTCCTGCTCTGAGAAGCGCCTCCTTTGGCTGCCATATTGATATTTGTAAGCCTGTTCCTAAACCCATTCCCCAGCCCTTTTCTGTCCCCCCACCACTTACTCTCGTCTAACAGAATATGTGGCTCACTCATCCATATGGCTTACTATCCTGTTCTCCCTACAAAAATATAAGCTCTACGAGAGCAGGATATTTTTGTCTGTTATTGCTACATCCCTAGAGCCTAGAAGGGTATTGAACATATATAGTAGGCCTTCTTAAATATTTCTCAAATGAGGAGTAAATTGTCTCCTGTGTTCCTTGCATTGTTAGGTGTTTTATGTAAGTCATGTATATGAACACCAACCTTAATGTCACAATGTTGTTGTTGTTGTTGTTGTTGTTGTTGGGTGCCATTAAGTCAGTGTCCCACTCATAGTGACCCTATATACAACAGGTAAAACAGTATTGTCATGCTTCTCTGCTATTCATAGGGTTTTCAATGGCTGATTGTTTCTTAGAAGTGGGTTACCGGGTCCTTCTCCCAAGCCTACAGCACCTGGTGTTCCCAGGCGGTCTCCCATCCAAGTACTAACCAGACCCGACCCTGCTTAAGATTCGCGATCTGATGGGATCAGATGCCACAGTGATATGGCTGCAGTCTAAAAAGATACTAGTTGTAGTAATTTAAAATGTTTGTCCTTGAGCCCAGGATGATGTTCTAGAGTACTCATTATGGCAAGGTCAGTGGAACATATCCAAAATCTTTCACAGGGTAGTGCTCATCATTGTGGTAAATTGATCTGGACCCAGGTGTGTGGCTTTTGGCCTTATAGGTTCAGAAACTCTTTGCCTTGCAGTTCAGAGACTGCCAATATATTCATTTATACTGTGAGAGAAAACTGCCCTGTGATCTGGCATGTACATTCTTTTCTGTACAGCCGGACCCACATGGGAAGCCTCTATTTCCTATCTCTATAATATGGCTGTCCTACCCCAAGCTCAAACCATAATCAGCCAAGGTCAGAGCTCCTTATTCCCTGGGCAGTGCTTAGAGGGAAGGCTGATCCCTCTCTTTTGACCTCTTTTCCTTTCTCCACTCTCCTCTGTCCTGCTCTGTGCCCTAAAGGCTGTGCTGTACAACCTATAACTGGGTTCCTCTCCCTCTGACTTCCAGGCTGAGGCAGGAGGATCACAGGTTTGAGGCCAGAGGCAGCCTGCATAAAATAAAAATTAATAAAAAGTAAAAAATGGGCTGGGAGGGCAGCTCAGTGGTAGAGTGCTGGAAAAGGATGCATGAGGCCCTGGGTTCATCCCCTAGTACCTCAAAAAAAGGGAGAGAGGGAGGGAGGGGTGAGACAGAGAGAGAGGAGAGGAGAGGAAAGAAGAAGAGGAGAGTGGAGAGGAGAGGAGAGGAGAGAGGAAGGAGAGAGGTTTTATAGAACATGTGTTGCTTTTATGGCTTTTTGCCCTTGTTGCCCCTACTGCCATCCATCACTGGTCATTATCAAGGTCCTGTGTCCACTAGCTTCCAAGTTTAGATCCAGTTACATGAAAAGTTATATGAAAAGCACTATCCTATTAAGAACAAGATGCTGTTGACAATTTACATTAATTTTGCCTCATATAATTCCAAAATCTCAAGAATTAAAACTTATGTTCTGGGCTCAATAACAGAAGGTGATTGCTGATGCTTCCACATGAAAGATTTATATTTTATTTGCAGTTCTGCCTCTTTACAGGACCATAGGCAGGAACTTGACTGTGTTTAGACAGCCCACCCCCAGAAAGGTACTCTCAAAGCAAACAGCTCCATTAAGGTGGAGAAAGAAGGGTGTAATGTGGACCAGAAAAGAAACTGCCTTCTTTGTAAGAATAATAAATAAAAATATAAGAGTTTTATATTTTATTTTAAATTCTACTGTGAGAAAGGCTAGTATTTTTGTTTATGGCATTTAATAGCTTTTAGAAACTTACATCATTTATTATTGGATATTTTAAGAAGATTTCTAAAAACAAATATTCTATTATGTCTGCAGCCATAGCACCCTGGCATCTAATCTCACCTGATCGTGAGATTAGATCACTAAGCAGGGTTGGCCTGGTTAGGCCTTGGATGAGAGACCGCTTGGGAATACCAGGTGCTGCAGGCTATGGAGAAGAACCTAGCAACCCACTCCCGAAACAATCAGCCATTGAAAACCCTATGAATAGCAGAGAAACACTAACATAGTGCTGGGCATGGCACAGTGTCAGTGAGTGTTTTGTTCTGTTGTACATACTCAACTCAGTGGCACCTAACAGCAACAACACTACTATAATTACAAAGTGGACCATTTAATTCTAACTTCAAAACAGAAAATTTATTCCTCCTAGAAAATAAAGGAAAACAATATTTTCCAAAATGAATTTTGAAGTTTTGTTCACTGTTTAAGACTTGAACATTAGCATCTAAAGGAAATTTAGTACTTGTATATTTCTATTCAGATTAGCAAGGATATTAGTTATGTTTTACACTAATTGTTCATATGTCCTTAAGGAACTTAAAATCTATATGCAAAGACAAGATTTACACAAGTGAAATAATCAAATAAGCAGCTAAGACAGAATATATTTACCTCCTAGCAAAGTCAAGAAACAAGATGATTATATAAATATGTTTATGATTTTCTGAGAATGATTTCCCTCTCAAAATCATTCTAGTGATGGACTATTCAACAATCCAAATTGATAAGTACCCCTAATGCAGGTAATATTTTATGCAATGACTTTAAAAATCGATATGATTGTTGTTAGGTGTCATTAATGCTGGTCCAATGCATAGCTACCCTATGTACAACAGAATGAATCACTACCTGACACTGTGCCCTACACATGTTCTTTTCTATGTTTAAGCCCATTGTCACAAGAACTGTGTCAATCCAGTTGAGGGCCTTCCTTTTTATTGTTGACCCACCCCTCTCCCAAACATCACATCATTCTCCAGGAATTCATCCCTCCTGACAACATGTGCAAAATACATAAGACACAGTCTAGCTATCCTTGCTTCCAAGGAGGACTCTGGTTGGACTTCTTCATGGAAGAATCTGTTGGTTCTTATGGTTGTCCATGGCATACTTGTCTCTAGCACCATAATTCAAAAGCAACAGTTCTTCTCCTGTCTCCCTTATTCGACGTCCAGCTTTTACAACCATATGATGCTACTGAAAATACCATGGCATGAGTCAGGTACACCTTCGTCTTCAATGTGACATTTTTACTTCTCAACACTTTAAAGAGGTCTTTTGCAACAGCTTTCCCAATGCGATGTGTCTTTTGATTTTTTGACTGCTGCTTCCATGAGTGTTGATTGTAGAACCAAGTAAAGCAAAATCTTGGACAACCTCAATCTTTTCTCCATTTATCATGAAGTTGCTTACTGACTTAGTTGTGAAGATTGTTGTTTTGTTGCTGTTGAGGTGCAATTCATACTGAAGGCTGTGTTCATTGATTTTCATCCATAAGTGTTTCAAATACTCCTCATTTTCAGCAAGTAAAGTCATGTCCTCTGTGTACCTCAGATTGTTAATGAGTCTTCTTCCAATCATGATGCCAAATTCTTCTTCATAAAGTCCAGCTTCTCACATTATTTGCTCAGCACAGAGATTAAAGAGGTATGGTGAAAGGATACACCCTTGATTGCACACCTTTCTTGATTTTAAACCAGACAGTGTTTCCATTTTTTGTTTAAATGACTGCTTCCTGGTTCATGTACAGATTCTTCATGAGTACAATTAAGTACTCTGGTGTTCCCATTCTTCGCAATGTTATCCATAATTTGTTGTGATCTACACAGTCAAATACCTTTGTATAGTCAATAAAACATAGACGTCTTTCTGGTATTCTCTGCTTTCAGCTAATATCCATCTCACTTCAGCAATGGTGTCCCTGGTTCTACACCCTCTCCTGAATCCGGCTTGATTTTCCAATAGGTCCCTGTTTACATACTGCTGCAGTTGCTTCTGAATGATCTTTAGCAGAATTTTACTTGTGTGAGATATTAATGATATCATTCAATAATTTCCACATTCATCTGGGTCCCCTTTCATGGGAATAGGCACCAATATGGATCTCTTCCAGTCAGTTGGCCAGGTAGCTGTTTTCCAAATCTCTTGGCATAGACAAGTCAGCACCTCCAGCACTGCATCTGTTTGTCAAAGCGTTTCCATTGGTATCCATCAATTTCCAGAGCCTTGTATTTTGTCAGTGCCTTCAAGGCAGCTTCTACTTTATTCTTTACTATCATTGGTTCCTGATCTTATGCAGCCTCTTGAAATGGTTGATCATCCACCAATTCTTTTTGGTATAATGGCTCTGTGTATTCCTTCCATCTTCTTTTGATATTTCCTGAATCAGTTAATATTTTCCCTGTAGAATCCTTCACTATTGTCACTTGAGGCTTGGATTTTTTATTCAGTTCTTTAAACTTGAGAAAAATAGAGTGTGTTCTTCCTTTTTGGTTTTCTATCTCCAGCTTTTTGCACATCATAATATTGATTTTTGTCCTCGCAAGCAGCCCTTTGAAATTTTCTGTTTAGTTCTTTAACTTCATCACATCTTTTTACTTCAGCTGCTCAACATTCAAAGGCAAGTTTCAGAGTCTCTTTGGATGTATAATTTGGTCTTTTCTTTATTTTTTGTCTTTTTAATAATCTTTTGCTTTTGTCATGAATATGTCTTTGACATCATGCCATAACTCTAGTCTTCATTCAGTAGTATCTAACTCATCAAATCTGTCAGTCAGTTTGCCATACTGTGGGGGCTTGTGTGTTGTTTTCATGGTGAATGCTATGCTACTGGAATTACAAATACCACCAGGGTCACCCTTGGTGGACAGGTTTCAGCTGAACTTCCAGACTAGAACAGACTAGTAAGAAGGACATGGCAGCCCACTCCTCAAAGAATTAGCCATTGAAAATTCTATGGATAGAAGAGAAACACTGTTTGATACAGTGTCAGAAAATGAGCCCCCCCAAGCTGGAAGACACTTAAAACATGACTGGGGAAGAGTTGCTTCCACATTGTAGAGTGACTTTAATGATGAGAATGGAGTAAAGCCCCAGGGACCTCCATTTGCTGCTGTGGCATGACTCAAAATGAGAGAGAACAGCTGTAAACACCAATTAATAATTGGAACATGGAATGTACATAGCATAAATCTAGGAAAGTTAGAAATCATCAAAAGTGAAGTGGAGCACATAAACATTGACATTCTAGGCATCAGTGAGCTAAAAGGGACTGGCATTGGCCATTCTGAATCAGATAATCATATGCCAGGAATGACAGATTAAAGAGAAATGGGGTTGCATTCATCATTTAAAAAGACATCTCAAGATCTGTCCTGAAGTACAATGTTATCATTGTTGTTTTTGTTAGTGATAGAATAATATACATACATCTACAAGGAAGTTCAGTTATTATGACTATTATTCAAGTTTATGTATCTACCACTAAGATCATAAATGAAGACAGGGAAGATTTTTACTATCTTCTGCAGTCTAAAATTGAACAGACATGAAATCAAGGTGCTCTGATAATTATTCGTGAGTCGAATGCAAGTTGGAAAAAGAGAAGAAGGCTCAATAGTTGGAAAATACGGCCTTGGTGACATACATGATGCTACAGATGGCATGAGGAGAATTTTTTCAGACCAATGACCTTTTCACTGCAAATACCAGCACAAAAGGCAACTATACATGGACCTCACTAGATGGAATATATAGGAACCAAATTGACTACAGTTGTGGAAAGAGATGATGGAAAAGCTCAATATCGAAAGTCAGAATAAGATCAGGTGCTGACTGTGAATCAGACCATCAACTGCTCAGACACAGCTTGAAACTGAAACTGAAGAAAATTAGAACAAGTGTACGAGAGCCAAGGTATGACCTTGAGTATATCCCACTTGAGTTCAGTGACTATCTCAAGAAAAGATTTGATGTGTTAGACTAAAAATTGACATGATTCATTAATTTTATATCTGCATATTTAAATAAAAGAATAATAACTTTCAAGACATATGTCATAACCATTTAAATAACACCATTGTTAAGGAAGTTAGATAAATATGGAGACACCTTAAAAAAAATCACTTGCCTGTGTGATGTAAGTTGAAAAGCCAGTTAAACAGCTTCCCTTCCAGACAAGTACACTGGCTTGGAAGGAGTAAGCTCCAGCCAAATGCTCAAACCATGAGTGATTCAGTGACATATTTGTTGCTTCATGGTGTGGAGGCTAGCATTGCAGATGGAAGATTCTGTGGATGCCAGACATACTTCAGGATTGCAACTTACTTGACACAAATTCTAGAGGAATGTGAAACATGACAAAGAAGACTTTGAGTCTATTTTTCATTCCAAGAAGGCAGAATGCGTAATGGTTAAAGATACAAATGGTTGAGTTTAACAACCTGAATTGACATCCAAGATCTATGACTCCTAAACTGTGTAATCTTGGACAAGAAATTTCTCTGCCTGTTTCCTCATCTGTAACATAAAGATGACAAGGGTTTACTATCGTGGTTAAAAAAATTAAAATTTAAAAGACACTTGGTGCCCGACGTATAGTAAATAAAAAAAAGTGCTTTTTCACCATGTTGTTGTTGTTGTTGTTGTTAGGTGCCGTCAAGCCGGTATCTGACTCATAGTGACCCCATGTACAACAGGGGAAACACTATTGTCAGTGCTTCTCTGCTGTTCATAGGGTTTTCAATGGCAGACTGATTTTTGGGAGTGGGTTGCTGGGTCTGTCTCCCAAGCCTACAGCACCTGGTGTTCCCAGGTGGTCTCCCATCCAACTACTAACTGTGCCCAGCCTTGCTTAGCTTCTGAGATCTGACAGGATCAGATGCCACAGGGCTACGGGTGCAGGCTTTTCACCATAGGGTATTTGAATTTCCTTTGGACCACATCCCACTATATAAACCAGCAAGAATTTTAGGGGGCGAGGATGACAAAGTATAGGGGGATGTGCGCTGTGTCCACTTTACTTATCATATCCGTCTGTATGTAAACTTACATTGGGTTGTCCATCCATGGTATGTGATCCAAAGCCACCCAAGTCTCAAGGTTATCTAACCACCAGGATCGAAGTAACAAACTGCCATTCAGTTCCTTCCTTCCTTTTTTTTTTCTTTTTTTTTTCTTTGTTTGTTTTTTCTTAATTTCTATTTTTTTCTTTTTGTAGTACTGGCAAACCAAGGGCCACACACATGCTAGGCAAGTGCTCTATCACTGACCTACATCTCAGCCATTATTTTTTTAAAAATTTTGAAGGTAGGCTTTCCCTATGTAGCCCAGGTTGCCCTTGAACTTGTAATCCTCCTGCCTCAGCCTTCCAAATAGCTGAGATTAGAGGCATGCACCACCACACCCTGCTTCGTGGTCTATTATTTCAATTTCAAAGTTTATAGCAGGCAGAGGAAAAGATAGAGCTAGGCAAAGAGAGAAGAGATGGGCAGACACCTAGAGAGGTAGGAGAGATACCACTTCATTCACATTCTGAGTATTTAAATCAGTCCTATGCACCTTCTGTGAAAAGCAAAGATGTCACATTGAAGACGAAGGTGCGTCTGACTCATGTCATGGTATTTTCAGTCGCATCATATAGTTGTGAAAGCTGGACATTGAACAAGGGAGACAGAAAAAGAATTGATGCTTTTGAATTGGGGTGCTGGAGACATCTACTGAATATACCATGGACTGCCAAAAGAACCAACAAATCTGTCCTAGAAGAAGTGCAACCAGAGTGCTCCTTGGAAGCAAAAATGGCCAGACTGACTCTTACATATTTCGGACATGTAGTCAGGAGAAATCAATCTCTGCAGAAGGACATCATGTTTGGGAGAGTGGCAGGTCAACACAAAAGAGGAAAACCCTCCACCAGATGGATTGACACAGTGACTGCAACAATGGGCTTAAACATAAATAAGATCGTTTGCCTGGCACAGAATCAGCAAGTATTTCAATCTGCTGTACATAGGGTCGCTATGAGTCGGACTCAATTTGACGGCACCTAACGACAACAACAACAACAACATGCACCTTCTGTGGCTTATGGGTAACCATTTTGGGAAGAATAGGTGGTGAGACCATCATTCAAAGTTTGAGTGGTTTGGTTTTTGTCCATATAATCCTGGTATTCTGCTCTAGGACCCTGGTAGATATCCACTGACATCTGTGCCAAGCCAATTTGGAAAATGCTATCCTTCCCCCAGAGTAAAAACCTAGGGGCATAACCTCTCTCTGTCTTTCTTGTGTGTGTGTGTGTGTGTGTGTGTGTGTGTTACTGGGGGTTGAACCCAGGGTCTTGCGCTTGCATGCTTTGTAAGTGCTGGACCACTGAGGTGCACCCTCAGCCCATATTTTTTACTTTTTGAGACAGGGTCTCACTAAGTTATGTAGACCACCTGTGGTCTCGAATTTGTGACCCTCCTGTCTCTGTCTCCCGAGCTGCTGGGATTACAGGTGTGAGCCACCGTGCCCGGCTTGTCTTGCTTTTTGCATACTCCCCTGCCAAGCACTGTGTTTACAACATACCATCACTCAGCACATTTTTTCAAGTGCTGTACTGGATCCTGGGAACTTGTAGTTAGAATAATTCAAATAGCTCAGCTCCACATGGGTGGCCGTGCATTTGCACCATTTATTTTGGAAGTCCTGGAGGACAAGCTGAGAATGTACAAGAAATCCGGAAAAGCTGTCCAAGTATCAGAATCCCATCAGGGCTCTAAGCATCAAAGATTCCCAGATCACCAGCCTCTCACTAGTCCACTGTAGGATGGGAGGTGGATCTGACCTCACTTGACCTTTGGCAGACACCAGAGTAGTTTTGAAACTCATCTCCGCACAGGCGAACCTAGGCACAACACCAAGAGGATCTTTATGTCTTTCTCAGTTCTTGTGCTTCGTGAGGCCCCTGCCAACTGTTATCATTGTGTGTTTTAGTCCATTTTGTGCTTTTATGCAAAAACACTGAGGCAGGGCCCTTTATACAGCAAGGAGGTTTATTTGGTTCACAATTCTCATGGCTGCAAGATCCTAACAGATGGCACCAGCATCCTGATGAGGGGCCCTGGGCTGTGATGGAGAAGCTGAAAGAGAATTAGCCACATGCAGAAGGAGCCAGGTCGATGGGGTGACCTCACTTTATAACAACCTGCTCACAAGAGAACTAATCCCGTGAGACTTGACCCATTCCCAGAAGACTACATTAATTTATTCACGAGGGTGGAGCCCCCATGACCTAATTTCCTTCCATGAGGCCCCACTTCTCAAAGCTTCCACCATCCCAACACTGCCACAATGGAGACCAAGTTTCCAGAAAATGACCTTTGTGGGACAAACCACAGCCAACCTACAACAAATGCCAAATGTTACCAGCCTGCTTTTGGATTTCACATTGACCTTTAAAAATGAAAAACAAAAAGTTAAATGATTATGAGAACACACCTCTAGCACTACTGACACAACCAGAATTTCTAGTCTTGAATCATTCCATACTAAAACTTGAAACCATGAGGTGCCTATTTTGTGAGAGGAAAAAGTAGATTGACATCTGAATAAATCTTGCCATGAACTGGACAAAGCAGACTACTGGTATTTTCAAGATCTTCCCCCATTATTCTTTATTATAAACATTTATAGACTGTTGAGAATTTATTGTCTATGCTCTTAATCACATTTCCTCAGATTCTCAGGCTAATGAGTCCTTTATTTCTCAAGACTCATGGAAATGTAGTATTTTGGGACTTTTAGATTCCTTTCTTTGTCAATCTTTCATAAGGAAACTGAGCTGGAGAGAGGCATGACTGTGTCATGGCCCCCATTTGTTCTGTTAAAGCCACAATAAAAGCCAAACACAGTGGTTCACACCTGTAATCCCAGTGACTTGGGAGACTGAGGCAGGAGAATCAGAAGTTCAAAGCCAGAGGTAGCCTGGGTAACTTAGTGAGACACTGTCACAACATCAAAGGTAAAAAATGGGCTCAGGGTGCAGCTCAGTGGTAGAGCACTTTGTAAGTGAGGGCAAGTGTGAGGCCCTGGGTTTAATACCCTAGTATTACAAAAACAAACAAACAAACAAAGCCACAATAAGCCTGCAGATATCCTCTCTCCTCTTTCTATTCTTCGATTGTTCTCACTCTGTTCCAAACTGTCATATCTTTTGATTATAGGCCATTTCCACAAGAGAAGAGTGTTCAGCTTGTAAAGTCTCATTTCCAGAAGCACAGGTGTTTTGGTTAATGACTAACTCGCTACCTCCAAAAGAAGAGCTGCAAAAAGTTCCTTTTGCCATCTACTGCAGTTAGTTCCCTGCCAAAGAACATGGACACTCCCGATGTGGAGAAAGGGAAACACTGAGCCTACGGCTGCCTATTGCACCCTGAGACCCACTGGGAAAAGAGAGAATGTTCCCTAGCTGGGATGCGTGGAGCATTACAGCGCCTGCCACAGTGGCGGGCAGAGAGCACCACAGGCTGACAGTGCAGGTGCTCAGGCCAACAGCAAGCATATCTTAGGCAGGAGAGGCTAGCGGTTCTATCAGGGCTTCGAACAAGTTTAACAGAACAGCAGGAACCAGAGTGTGCATCAATCCACAGGATGCCCAAGGAAAAGAACCAATGGATTTCTTCAATTATGGGGCTAAGGAAAGTAGTAGTTGTTATTGTTAGGTGCCCTCAAGTCCTGTCCAACTCATATCGACCCTTATAGGGTTTTCAAAGGCTAATTGTTTCGGGATTGCCTGAGGAGTGGATTGCCACATCCTTTTCCCATTTTTTGCGGTGCTTGGAATTGAACTTGGGACCTCACAGACTGCAGACCGGGGCTCTACCAACTGAGCTAAATCCCAACCCAAGGAAAGTAGTAGTGGCTCTTATTGAGACGGATTGATTCCTCACTAGTTACACAGCTCACCGATAAACAAAACAAAACAAAAAAAACACCAACCCTTTCTATTTTAATAAAGGCCAATTATATGCTTAAAATTTATACCTAACATTTGTGTCCAAAAGATTTATATTTCTGCAATATAACACATTTCTTTCATCTTTATTATACTGTAGTACCTACATGTTGCAGCTTATATAAGGGGGTAGTTTACTAATTAAAGATAAAAGTATTTTTATTTGGTGATATTTGCTTTGGGAGCCCAGATTACATGAATGAAGGAATTTTCCTCAGGGACCCACATGAATGCCAACAAATCATGAAAACCTCAACATTTTCCTAAGTTGAAATAAGCAAATGACTATAACTTCTGGTTGTTTGGCCACTCCAGAATTCTGATAGCATTTTCTTTAGTGGCCAGTAAAGTGGTGTTCAATGTTCCAGTCTCAGAGAAAGATGGAGAAATTGGGTTCTTGTGAATCCTATTTAGTATAACTGTCATTCTAGTAACTTCTGTGGTAGTCTTTAGCTCTGTTTGATGATTACCCTCAAGAAGATTTAAAAATAGCCCCCAACTAAGGTCAGACCATTCAAGGACTGAGCATGTCAGTTCAAGGAACCTAGAAATCTTTAAAAGTTGTGCTATTGTCATTGCATGCAACAAGAACTTCTTTCCCCTTTTTATGTCTACAAGAGGCAAATTTACCACACTGTGCTATTTATTCTACTCTCGCCTCTTAATCACCCATCTATTTTGTGATTTAACAGCTGATCTTTTAAACTCTTACCAGCTCTAATTTCAGTGAGAAGATTGCACCACATTTGATATCTGACTTTGCCTTGGCATAACCTTCCTTCTTATTTTGCCTTTCAAGCTTGGATATACTCTGATTATCCAGTGAGGCCCATGGGTCATTGTTAGAGTTGCTTCTTAATTATAGGCAAAGGGTAGCTTTTACTCTGCCATACGTCCGATACTGACAGTGCAACTGTGCACACAGCTTTTAAGGTGCTATTAGAACTGTGTTCGGCTGGCCCTGTGAGTCTTAACCACAAGACTATAAAATAACAGAGCTGTTTTCATATGCTGTCAGGGTGGTGAGAGGGGACAATGAGAAGGTTAGCCTCTTAGCACCAAAACCTGAGTCTAGGGTTAATAATGATAATCTGCCATTTTATTGATCTGCCTGACATGAATAGCTTATTTACTGGATGGATGCTGGGTACTTTACCAGAATTTGGGGTTATAGCATGGAACAAGACCAATTTTTCCTTTCAGACTTTTATAGCATTAACAGCTATTATAACTTGATGTTATAAAATATGGAGCAAGTTCTTCAAGAAGTATGGCTGAGGTGAACACTCTAAGGGATATATAACTTTATGTGAGGAGAAACAAGGTCAGGAAAGGCTTTGTGGAGGAGCCCAAGCTTGAGCTGAGTATTAAAGAATCAGAAAGAATTAGCCAATGTGTTTTGGCTTTTGCCTTGTGTACTGCAGGTAGCAATGTTAAAAGGAAAAAGGAAAGAATATTCAAGGCAAAAGAAGTGGCATGTATACAGACAAAGAAGCCAAAAAAAAAAAAAAATCATGGAGGCACAAGAAACCAGATAAATTATTTAGTACTTTTGAAGCAACAAAGTGTGAAACAGTGTTAGAGACAGAGGAGAAGGAGACAAGAGCTCACCTAGGGCTTTGACTTTACTGTCTTAATGATGGGTTTTGAGATGCAATCATAGAGTTGGCTTAGCATTTTTAATATATATATATATGGGCTGGGATTTAGCTCAGTGGGTAGAGCGCTGCGCTGCAGTCTCTGAGGTCCCGAGTTCAATTCCCAGCACCGCAAAAATGGGAGAAGGGCCTGGCAATCCACTCCCAAAGCAATCTTGAAACAGTCAGCCATTGAAAACCCTATGAGGGTCGCTGTGAGTCGGATACCGACTTGACGGCACCTAACGACATAACAACACACACACACACACACACACCACACACACACACACATATATATATATTTTGCATGTGGTGAAGATGGATTTGGAGAGGAAACATGGGAAGAGAGGAGACCAGTTTGGAGACCAGGTCAGTTAGAAATTCAGAAGAAAATAGTGAGAGCTTGGACCAATGGCAGCCAAGTTGGAGAGGCCGTGAAGTATTCCAGAACTACTTAAGCATTGAATGGACACCGCCTGAGTAGAATTGACATGGTATGAGAGGTAGGACAGGAGAGGGAGAAGCAAAAAATAAGTTGGAGGGCAAGTTGGTATAACTACCAAAAAGAGACTAGAAGAAAAGAGAAAATATGAGTTCTGTCTGTGCAGTGTTGAGTTGACATTCAGGTGGAATACTAAAATGGGCATGTCCATCAGACATTTTATTGGGCAAATCTCAAATTTGAGGAAGAAGTCTGGAGTCAAGGCACTGACTTAGGGATCATCTGCATTTGCACGGGATGGAAAAATGAACATAGATGATGTCACCAAGCAGAACTCAGTCTTTAGCATCAGAGGAGTCAAGGACTGAAGGGTAGTACCCTTAGGATTTCAACATTTGAGACTAAAGAAGCCATAGCCCTGTGGCATCCAATTCTGTCAGATCTCGGAAGCTAAGTAGGGTCAGGCCTGGTTAGTACTTGGATGGGAGACCACCTGGGAACACCAGGTGTTGTAGGCTTGGGAGATGGACCTGGCAACCCACTCCCCAAAACCAATCTGCCACTGAAAACCCTACGAACAGCAGAGAAGTTCTGACAATAGTGTTTCACCTATTGTACATAGGGTCACTATGAGTCAGATACTGACTTGAGGGCACCTAACAACAACGACAAAGAAGACTAGAAGGGCGGATTAGAAAAACAAAGACTAGAAAAGTGAACACTAATAGAAGATAAGAGGGTAACAAGTTCTAAGAATGAGAAGGTGTCTCATGGTTAAAGTAGCAGATGGATACTATGAGAAAGGGATTAATCCATGCACACTGGATTTGATGAGATGAGCATCATTTTCCCACCACATTAAGAACAGAATCATGGAAGGACCAGGTGGAGGACATTGAGTCATGGTCCAGAGTCTTAAAAAAATGGGTTGGTGGTAAATAGCTGAAGAAGAAATGGAAAAGTGATTGGTTTATTATTTCAAGAAGTTAGCTTGAGAAGCAGATGAGAGTGAATTGAGGGAGTCCAGGGAAGGATTTTTAGTATGGAAGATGCTTGAGTATATTCATTGACAGAAAAAGGATTATCAAAATAAAAGTTTCAGAATATAGAAAAGAGAATAAATTCGAACATCCCAGAGGACACAGATGAAGGAGAAAGAGATTGCATTAAATACAGAAACAAAGATTATGATCTTCAGAAATTGAAGGCAATATGATTGTGGGAAAGGAGGCATGGATGAGTGTGGAGGTAGATAAATGTTTAGGTAGGAGAATAAGAAGAGAAAAGAGATGAGAGGGGACATCTATCATGTTTATAGCTGTCATGTATCTTTTGAATGTCTCTCACATATTTGGAATTTCCAACATTATAAATCTTGCCTTCCCAAGGTAGACACCAGCCCTCATTCTCATGTAGATCTTGTCAACTAAAGTGATGGTATGTGACCTACCTGCCCTCAGTCAGATGCTTCTACAAGAGGTGTTGACTTGGAAAGGAGCAATGTGAGGAGGGAGGCACATGCCAACTCCACATTTTGGCAGAAGAGGTGGAGAAGTGTCCACCTTCAGTCACATGTGGAACAGAACTTCTGGCTTCCAGTTCTGAGCATCACTAATGCATGGTGCTAGCCAAGTTTGGGGTCTAGGAGTGGTGTTTACCACAATAGCCCTCATGGCAATAGTCGGGCCTGGGGAGTTTCCAAGCAGGCTTTCTGGTCCTCCAGAAGATTCCTTTAACAAATATGACACTCAGCCAGTAGACTGCATTCTGTTGTTTGTTACAAAGAACTCTGGTTGATATAGCAATCATGGCTCAAAGCATCAATTTTCTCAATAAAGGAGGCCAGATAATCTGTTGGAATTAAGAGGGAAGAGACCTAAGGAGAGCAAGAATGGTTTAGAAAGTGGATGAGATCATTGGGAGAGGAAGTTGACTAAAGAATTGATGGGAAATCGAGCATCCAGTTTTGATGGCCAAGTTGAACTTTCAGTCATGAGTTTGAAGTGGCTGGCAATTGAACCCAGGCCATGGTGCATCCTAGGCAAGTAGTCTACCACTGGCTGCATCCCGGCTCCTTTTAAAATTATTTTATCTTGAGCCAAGGTCTTGCTAAGTTGCCCAGGCTGCCTCTGAGCTCAAACTTGCAATCCTTCTGTTTCAGTCCCCTCAGTTGCTGGGGTTACAGGCGTGTGCCATGGCACCCAACTTGTTGTGGCTTTGGTCTTCATAACTGTATGGTTTTCTTTTTCCAGAAGAATTAGGTGGCAGAGCAAGGGAATTTAAAGTGGTAGTAAGACATCATCCAAGGAGAGAAAAGTAGGAAAAGCCAAAAAGCAGCTGAGAAGCCAATAAGATTGGAAGAATCAAAAGAATAATAGTCCCTTTGCCCTAAAGAGCAGGTATAATATGAATGGATTAATGAGAAATCTAGGGGAATAGGAAGCTTTCTCCAAAAATTACAGTGCTCAGATATTACACTTTAGAGGTAAAGGGCATAGAAAGATTCAAGGTAGTAGAGAATGTATCTGGAATTAAAGAAACCTAGGAATCTGTGAGCTGTGCTGATGGATAGTGAAATTTCCTAGGAATTGGAGTGAAGAGAACGACCTTGTATTAGGTCCAAAAGCCTATGAATGAGGGACAGTGCTTAGAGATGAGTAGATGATAGTAGTGAAGGAGATGAATGATAGAGCCTGATGATCTCAAATACACATGGAATGAGCTTTAATACAAGGCTGAATAGTAATAGATTGGAAGCATCAGTGTCCATGGAGAGTGAAAAGACTTAGGAAGGAAAAATAGCCAAAGGTCAGGATGATGAAACCCCGAGCAGTAATAAAATAAAGCCACAGGTCAAGGAGATGGTGAGGATGGCAGGGAGATCTTCATTGTCTTTCACTGGGTGAGTGGTAACTGCCACAAGGAGACAAGAGACACTTGGTGAGCAATAACTGGTCTCAACTTTCCAATGCTAACTTTGTCCATGGTACTTCTAGAACTAAAAATAACTAAGTCACACCTGCATGAGACTCCATCATGTATTTGAGTATGTCTCCTCATACCTCCAAGCCTTCTTTTGTTTAGGCTAAATATCCTCAGTGCTATTAACTGACTTCACATATTCATTCTTCCCTAGTGAAATATGGCACTTGATTGTGATCCATGTTATCTTAAAACATGGCGCTCAAAATCAAACACAATTCTCCGGAAGCAATCATATCTAAAGAGAATATGGTGGAATCTCTAACCTTTCTTTCCTACAGCCTGAAATCCCCTTAGTGAGCCAAGAAAACACCTGACCTCACTCTCTGTGTAGCGCCTAACCTTCTCCTTTCTCCATTCCCTTCTAATGGACTTGGGATGGAGCAAAAATGCGGTGAGTGACAACAAGGAGAAGAGCATGGATAATAATGATGGTGATCATGAAACTTTCAGCAAGCTGTGGGTGACAGGTGTCTGTTGGAACTGGAACTCATGAGGTAGACAGTAAGTACGGAGCTGGTTTTATTTTGGTTTCTGTTTTTAACCTGAGCTTTATATATAAAACAAAGAATGTGTGCCTTTCTCAGTGACCTGTTATCCTAGTTCCCAAGTTACTTCCGGGTTTAAATCACGTAGCATAAACCAGGAATGTTAATGTGGCTTTCAGAGATGCCTAATTTATTCCCACATAATGGCTATCATACTGGGAAATTCTGACTCATAGAAAAGATACAGCAGAAAGAAATACCCAACATCTGCTCTTATTTTGCATTCTATTGTTTGCGAAATTATATCCTTAGGCTTAATGAAAAATAAAATCTATAAAAACATGCTTTGAAGTCACTGATAGTTACAAGTTGAGGTTTTGTTTTGTTTTGTTTTGTTTTATGTGAACTGACCACCTCTTTTCTGGAAAACAACTCAAATGTTCATACAGGCACAATCAAAGTTAATAAAAGTTAATAAATAAGAGGGCACATACTTTTGGGAACATAATTGGTTCAGTGCTACAAGATTTGGGTTTGAGGCCATTTCTATTTAGTATGTCTACTACTTGATTTAATGTTAATCATAGGAAAAAAAGCATCTATTTAGAATTTATGAAGTAATGAGAGATTATTCGTAGTATTGAGTAGGAAAAGAAATGCTAAATAAAATAGAAACATGGAAAAACCACATAAAATATTAAACAAGATGTCTCCAAGTGCATAGTTTAAAGTAAGCCAAGCTACTGAAGACTAAATATCCTCAGGGGATGAAGATCAAGGCAATGTGTTTGAACAAAGTTCACTAGGATGATAACTTGGGAGATCTGTTCTTCAAAGCCCCTCAAATTAGAATGGGTGAGTCATTGCCTTTCTTGGTGGTCAGTTTCTACCTTTTTCAAATAAAGGATAGGAAGGGCTAATCCTAATAACCTGGCTCAAATATTCAAAAGATTCCATAACAAAGCAACAAGAAAGATGAATGGAGGGAAGGAAAGAACGAAGGAAAGAAAGGAAAGAGATCCCTGTGGAAAGCACCAAGGTGGTCTGTCTAATTTGTGACTTGTTCAGACACTCCACATTTTCAGAAATAAGTCATCCCAGGACACAGGGGAATAAACTCTTATGCAACTGTGAGCTTCCTTGGACATGCTCTGTTCAATTTCTGGAGAGATCTGTATTGGACCAGATGGTAGCTTGCTACACTAATGGGCCTCAATGAATCACCCCTCCAAGTGTCCATGCTGTTGTATATTCTCCCCTGCACTGACCCAGGACTTTAATACGCTGCTTGCTTGGCTCAGCCAATAGGACATTAGCGCAGATGCTGCAGGGGGGCTTGTCCTCTTGAAAGGCTTCCATTTCCACGTGAATAAGCCTGTTTAGCTCAGTGATCTGCAGTCTCTGAGGTCCTGCTTTTGATTTCCAGCACTGCAAACATGGGAAAAGGATGTGGCAATCTACTCCCAAGGCAATCCAGAAACAATCAGCCACTGAAAACCCTATGAGGGTCACTATGAGTCGGACACGACTCGATGGCACCTAACAACAGCAACAACAACAAGCCTGTCTAGATTCCTTGACCAAGAGAGAGTACATGCAGGGAAAGGCCCAGTCATTTCAGCCTGTTCTAGGTTCCAGCTGCCCTATAAGGTAAGCCTGGGCAAGAACAGCAGAATAACCAGTCAGCTGCCCACACTACTGACAAATATTATACTGTTGTTGACTAAAGCCATTAAATTTTTTTCAGGGGAATTATGCAGCAAATGATAATTAATACAAGCTGGAAAGATCAAAGCAGAAGATTGAGAATTTCTAATTAAGAGAATGTTTCTATAACCTTAGATCCAAGCTAGGGATCATGGTGCACATATGCAATCCCAGATGCTCAGGAGGCTGAGGGAGGAGGTTCACATATTTGAGGCCAGAGACAGCCTATGCAATTTAGTGATATCCTATCTCAAAATAAAAAATGAAAAAAAGGAGGGGTCTGTGGGTTCAGCTCATTGGTAGACCACTTGCCTAACATGTGCAAGGCCCTAGGTTCAACCCCCAGGTACCAATAAACAAATAAACAAACAAGCAAATAATATAACTCTACACCCTTAAAATGTTATGTGTTCAATATCACAGACAATTCCAACTGCCTCTGTGACTCTGCCCTACGAATTGCCACCATTCTCTTACCAAGAAGATGTAGAAAGAAGGGAATTTAAAATACCTTTCATGTTAACCATTGGGTCTTACCATAGATGTTGTTGTTGTTGTTGTTGTTAGGTGCTGTTGAGTCATGTCTGACTCATAGAGACCCTCACAGGGTTTTCAATGGCTGACTGTTTCGGGATTGCCTTGGGAGTGGATTGCCAGGTCCTTCTCCCATTCTTGCAGTGCTGGGAATCAAACTTGGGACTTCAGAGAATGCAGAGTGGTACTCTACCAACTAAACTAAATCCCAGCCCCTATAAGATGAGAAGACAGTAAAATGTAATGCTGAGAGAAATTTTGGTGTTCAGGTTAGACATCCTTCCAGGATATTCCCTGTTTGGAGAGTTGATGTGAAAGTTTTAGTCACAGACTTCCAAAGATGTTGTTGTCTGGTGCTGTAGAGTTGGGTCCGACTCATAACAACCCTATGTACAACAGAATGAAACACTCCCTGACACTTAGCCATACCCGGCACTGTGTCATTGCTTCTCTGCTATTCATAGGGTTTTCAATGTCTGATTGTTTCAGGATAGTTTCAGGAGTGGGTTCTGTGGTGCTGGGATGGAACCCATGGCCTTAGAGGGCACAGAGCAGCCCTTTCCCAACTGAGCTAAACCACAGCCCAAAGAAGGTGAGTACAAGCAAATAGAACATATGGCTTCTGAGAGCCAAGAACTGCCAAGTCTCCATGCTTCTGCATTGGTCTCTCACCACAGAAGCCACCATTATGCTTGAACCTGGGATTTTGTAGTGTTTATGAGCCTGGCATTTCCTAGCACTTACGAGGCTGTGCTAAGCTTGAGCAAGCTAATGGTGTGCTCTCCGTGAGAGCATCCCTTCCTTTCATACAGAAGAGCATCTCATCTCAGAACATTCAGGTTGCCTGAGCCATTCCTGGGCTGAAGAGCATTCCACAAACCAGGTGCAGTGACACATTCCTATAGGCCCGGTGACTCAGGAGGTGGGAACAGGAGGATGGTAAGCTGGAGGCAGGAGGCAGCCTGCACAACTTCCTGAGACCCTGTCTCAAAATTTAAATAAATGGGGTGGTACTCAATGGTAGAGCACCAGCATGCTCCAGGCTCTGGGTTCAACCTCTGGTACTACAAAAAATAAAAAATAAAAAATAAAAAAGTACATGTAAGAATTCCACAAAACATATCAATGATTTCTTCCATTACAAAGGCACTAAAATTTAATCTCAAAAACTGAGTTTATTCAGACTACTCAGGGAGCCATTCTTTTTCTCTGGGATATCTCAAATTTAGACTAATTCATTCATTCAACAAATATATTAAGTACTTACTCTATATCATGAACTAGGCTATCCTCTGGTGATATGAATGTAAGGAGGCCAAGCTCTATTCATCTTGTTGTTATTATTTTTATTTTTCATTTATTTCTTTTTTCAGCAGTGCTGGGGATTGAATCCAAGGCTTTGCGCATGCTAGACAAGCACTCTACTGCTAAGCCATATCCTTCTTGTTGTTGTTGTTGTAGTTAGGTGCTGTGGAGTTGGGTCCAACTCATAGTGACCCTATGTACAACAGATGCCATTTTTTGTTTGTTTGTTTGTTTTTGTGGTACTGGGGGTTGAACCCAGGGCCTCATGCTTGCATGCTCGGTAAGTGCTGGACCACTGAGCTGTACCCTCAGCCCTTTTTTTTTTTTTTTTTAACTTTTTTTGAGAAAGGGTCTCACTAAGTTACGCAGACCGACTCTGGTCTCGAACTTGCGATCGTCCTGTCCCCACCTCCTGAGCTGCTGGGATTACAGACGTGCACCACTGTGCCTGGCCAGACACCATTGGTTTTTTGAGACAGGGTCACTATGTAGCTCAGGGTGGCCTTGAACTGAAATTCCTCATGCATCTGTCTCCTGAGTGCTGGGATTAAAGGCATGCACCATCGTGCCTGGCCCCAGTTCCAGCCTTCCTGATGCACACAGTCTAACAGGGAGGAATGAGGGAGCGCTGAAGACAGGTTAGGGCTGCAGGAAGAGCCTTGGACTGGGTACAGGAAGTCTTGAGTCCCAGCCCTGGCCCCACCACTGTCCAAGTTACTGTGTAAGCCTAGGCAAGGCATTGAATTGCCTTGTGCTCAAGTGTTCTTATCAGTTAAGACAGACAGGCCTGCTCGCCAAACATGGTGAGGCCCCAATAAAGGAAGAGCTTGAAAGTGCTCTGCAGAGTTAATCTGTACAGATCATGGTATTATCTGTTTGGATACTCAGAGGATGACAAAACATACCTGACCTTTAAGTGTCATCTCTTTAGTGACATGTTAGTTACTTCCTTAGAGTCCAACAAGGAAATATTATTTAAAAACAACAATAACAAAAACAAAAACAAAAAAAACAGTAAGATTGAGTCTTTGTTTCTGGGCATTTAATTCCACTTTTTATATAGCCAAGCTAGGGCTGCTTGGGACTGGGGTTTAGCTCAGTTGGTAGAATGCTACTCTGCACTCAAGGATGACCCAGGTTCAAACACCAGCACCGCAAAAATGGGAGAAACACATGGCAATCCTCTCCCAAAGCAATCCCAACACAATCAGCCATTGAAAACCCTAGGAGGGTTGCTATGAGTCACACTTGACTCGATGGCACCTAACAGCAACAAGGGCTGCTTCCAACATTTGAAAACTAACAATGAAACTCATGCTTTTAGCCCAGCATTGGACAGAGGTTCCTGTTTTTCTACTGAAGACTCTTGAAGTAATTTCTAGTTATCAAATAGATTCTTCCTTCTTGTGTGAACCACTTCCCAGCAAGAAAGGAGATTCCTAGGGACACTCTGTGGGAGAAGGACCTGGTAACCCACTCCCAAAAAAATCAATCCGCCATTGAAAACCCTATGAACAGCAGAGAAGTACTGACAATAGTGTTTCCCCTGTTGTACGCAGGGTCGCTATGAGTCGGATACCTACTCGAGGGCACCTAACAACAACAGGGATGCTCTGAAGGAAAAGTAAAACTCACTTACAAAAGTCAACTGTGTTACATGTATATTTTTAAAACTCTTTCTTTCTTTTTATTCTTCAGTGGATTCCTGTCTCTTCTCATTTTCCCCTTCCCTGTTTTTTCCTTATGCTTCTTCCTTTGGTCATAATTTAACCTAAGGCAACACTTAGACTCCATTAGTTGTTAATCCCCACCTTCCTGGCATACCAAAGGAGTCATGGCTTGGGCTTTGCCTTTTCCAGACAAGGCTCAAAGCTTGATGCGCAACCTGCAGATCCCCAACTGCGAGCTTGGACCAGAGTGGAGTCCTGTACCCCCTCAGGTGACCTCAAACAGGTGCAGCCCTAGGGGCAGCTCCCATCTGCCTCATCAACAGACAGATGCAGAGCCACATGTGGTGCTTCACACCTGTAATCCCAGCACTCGGGAGGCTAAGGCATGAGGATCATGAGTTCCAAGGCTAGCCCGGGTTACCTAGTGAGGTCAAAGGCCAGCCTGGGCCACATAGTGAGAGCTTGTTACAAAAATAAATAATTAAATAGGAACTCTAGGTTTGGAGTGGAGCCACATAGTGACTTTCTTTACTTTGCCTCCCAAGTTCAGAGAGATAGAGTTAACACCATGCAGTAAGTATGTCATTTTGTGCCAGGAGCTCTTTGCATTCTTTCATTTCTGGATAAGGCACTAACCAGCTCTGTGATGCTTAAGCTTTCTTTTCCTCTATTTTTCCAACTGCAAAATAAATATGTGATACCTAGATTCCTCCTCACCCTAAAACCTGTAAAAACACATGGTTATTCAATGAAGACTTATAAAGATGTAATGTTGTTTCCCAGGGAAGGTTGGTGGGGGTGGCTACATAAGTTCTACATGGATAGTAGACTCCTTTCTCCAAAGGGCGTAGGGAGGCTGCCCTCTCTCATGTTTCTCCACAATCTGTCATTTATTGGCCGTGTCCTTCCACCAGAAGCTGTAGTGAATGGTATACACATTTCCTTGTTGTTTAAATACCAACATGTCCATAAAGGCCAACTCTCTGTCTTAAATTTAACCATGGCCCTTACCATTAAGGCCAGAGCTGGCCCTTCCTCAAACTTTTACACTGAGTGTTTTACTTTGCCCTTGGGAGGAATGAGCTTCAACTTGTAGTTAGAGAAGAGCCTTCAGGCAGATGAGTGTCTCCAAAGAAAAGGTTTTGCTGGGGCAGCTGGAGGTCTAGGGGACAGAACTGGAACAACTTTCAGGAAAGGCAGTAGAGGTCATGGGTATACCTGAGAAAGGCACTGGGAGTGAGGGAGGTGGTTTCCTCAACTAAACGGCCAGAAGGTACACTGGAGTTTCATAACCAGGAAGCAGTAAAATGAAGGAAAGAAGTGACGTTTATATACACTGGGCATCCATTAGGAACCAGATATGCATCTCATTCAATTCCCATTCTGTTCCATGACAGGCTGGGATTGGTGGAACATGCACCCCAGTCTAGATTGCAGGGCTCATCTAGCCTCATGTGTATTTTAGTAAAGTCCGTTACAACTCCTTTAAAAATTCTCATAACCAATTAACTTTGTTTCCATACATGTAGTCAGGAGAGAGCAATGCCTGGAGAAAGACATCATATTTGGGAGAGTGGCAGGTCAACGCAAAAGAGGAAAACCCTCCACCAGATGGATTGACACAGTGTCTACAACAATGGGCTTAAACATAAATAAGATGGTGTGCCTGGCACAGAGTCGGGAAGTGTTTCTATCTGCTGTACATAGGGTTGCTATGAGTCAGACTTGACTCAAAGGCACCTAATAACAACAACAACAATACATTCCAGTGGTTCTCCATCTTGGCCACACATTAGGGTCTTCTTGGATGCCTTGAGAAAATGATTGTGTCTGTTCTTCTCCCATCCCAACCAAATAAGAACCCCCTAGGAGTGTGGACAAAGAGAAAAATTTTTTGTTTTTTTTTTAAATCTTCCTAGGTTATTTTAAACTTTGCTTGAGAATTACCATTGCACTCACTTGCAAGAAACCCATTATAAAACTAATGTGAATTGGTGCACCTTTTGCAAAAGGTTGCACGTAAGAGATTAGTTAGGAAGCTGAAACTCTGTTCTAATTCTGGTCCAAGGAGGAAATGAGACTGATTATTATCTGCCCTGGCAAACCTACTCAAAGCTACCTGGGAAGATCAAAAGAACATTGGAATGCTAGAAGAAACTCGCTTCTGCCTCTTTCTCATAGCTTTGACTTATAAAAACACACTGGTAAGGGATGTTCTGTGAAGGTGCCTTGTATCACTTGGGGTAGTAGTTGCTCAATTCTACTTCTAAGCCTCAGGTCAGCAGCTCTGGGCCACGGGCTATTTCCCACTGTATTATGGAAACAGAAGGAAACAGGAATATCTGCCTAGCAACTCAGATGGGGCTTTGAGAACACAAATACGTGAAAGTGACTCATGAAAAAAATAGTAACGAGAGTAATCTGATTGATTCAAAGGTGAGTGTAAAAATCAATAATTCATTTTGTTATTTATGAAGATGAAGAAATAAAGACCTCCACAGAGTCATAAGGGAAAGAAAATAGCTCAAAATCAAATGTAACTTCTAGCAGAATGCTGAAAACACAGTGGATTCTCAATACATATTTTTAATGATTGATGAATTGAAGGAGATTTGTTTTGAGATTTGGTCAGTTTTCGTTGTTGTTGTTAGGTGCCAGTGGGGTCTGACACATAGTGGGGTCTGACACATAGTGACCCTATGTACAACAGAACAAAATACTACTCAACACTGTGCCATGCCTGGCACTATTGTCAGTGCTTCTCTACTATTCACAGGGTTTTCAATGGCTGATTATTTTCAAGATCGTTTTGGAAGTGGGCTGCCAAGTCCTTCTCCCATTTTTATGGTGCTGGGGATTGAACCCAGAGCCTCAGGGAGCACACAACAGCACTCTGCCAACTGAGCTATATTGTAGCCTCTGATCAGTTTTCAGTAAAGTTTAAATGTTTTCATATTTTTCTTTGATATCCACCCCATATTCACTTGGAACAAAGGTATAATTTCTTAAAGAATTGAAAAAAGTGGCTGAGGTTTCTGATGCTGATAATAAAACATGGCAGAAAAATATCACTGCTGTTTATTCTATTTTCTTTTGTAAAGAAAAAAATCTGAAAGTAACTTCCAATTTCTGGAGAACTTAAACCTAGATTGAACTTTAATTTAGGAATAAGTGCTGGCTTCTCTTGTCTTTCTAGCAGCAATAGGGCTGCCTTTTTATCCAACTCCAGGGGGCACCTTACACATCATAGTCTCAGTGCTTGATGGCCCCTTCCCCCACCAACTGTAGCAATGCCATGCTGTGAGATTATATTTGACAGCCCTGGCCAGCAGGGTTCCTAAGCAGAATTCCAAAAGGCATGCCAGGGAACAACTCCATTAAAATGGAGGCTATTTGCTTCAGTTCCATTACTCCAAATATGTGGCAAATTAAAACATTTTAGTACCTAGTAAACAGATATTTAGCTCATCTCTCTGAACACTGGCAGTGGATCACTCCTGAACACACGTGCTGGTGACACCGTTTTCCACGTCTCTGACTCGCCAGTGGCCAGCCCCTGCCAGCCTTCCTGTTCACATGCCTAGATCACATGCATCCTAGATCACACTGAGGCATCACACACAAGTAACAGAGCTACCTGATGCTTTTTTAGCACCAATCAAGGGCCTTCTAATTGACCACTTTATGCCAACTGAAAGAAGAAAGGATGGCAGACAGGAGAGAGGGAACAAGAAGGGAAGGTGGTAGAGGAAAGGGGAGAACAAGTGAAAGGATGGAGAAAAATACAGAAAAAAGGGGAAGAAGAAGGGAGGCAGCTACAGACACAGAAAAGAGGCACATGACATGAAGGATGGAGAGGGGACAGGGAGGAAAAAGGGGAAAGAATATTGTCTCTAAGTTGAATGAATGAGTGCACTGTTTCTGTCTAGTCTGAATGCATGTGGGCTAATACTCATTCACCTGTCACTGAATACCATTCAGTGCCCACCCCAGGTATTGGGTAGGATCCAGGTTTGCCTACAGGATAGTCCTCGGCACCCTGTCATCTTCATCTAAGTTCAAAAGGAGAACCTGAAATGCACACACAACAACTGTAGATGCAATGCCATGGCAGCAGAAACCCAACCTGTCAACTCTCTGCCATCCCCCAATGGCCTCTCAGGACCCTAGCAGATGGTCAGTAAATGGTCCCTGAATGTGTGAATTGGTAACTCTGATATTTGTACTGTAAACACGGATGAGGCAGGGCCTGTTTCTGGCTGGAGAGAGAAGAGGCAGGCAAGGTTCCTAAAGACTGATATTTGAGGGACAAGTGGGGTTTCCATATGATAAGTTGTAAGCAAGACATTTTGAACAAAGAGCACAGTATGAAGTTGTAGGTCCTGTGCAGGTTCAGGGCATGGAAAATATTGGATTATCTGAATGTAGGGTTTGTATTAGAAAGATGATAAGGCTGAAAGAGCTTAGCGTCCGATTTTCCTGGTTCCTGCAAATTGGCAAGAATTTCAGTCTTAATTCTTTGGGCAAGAGAGAAGATGGGTATCTCAAGTGTTTTAGCAACCGAATGGTGGGTCAGAGGCAATGTTGCAAAAGAGTAATTTGACAAGTACATTCAGAAATGCTTGACCTGGGAGCCTGGAGCACAGATTTTGAAAGCAAGATCTGTAAACCCACCTAATCACGTGGAGTACTGATTCAAAAGGCAGATGCTCAGTCCCTGTGGATATTATGTCTCTTGGCTCTGGGGTAAGGTCTGGGATCTGTGTTTAAATAAGTTATTCAGGTGTGCGAATAGCTGTTCAGGTAATTTTCCTGTACATAGAAACTAGCTAAAACTGGCTTAGAAAAAAGACCAGAAAGAAGGTGCATTAGTTATCTATTGTTATATAACAAGTTACTCCATTTTAGTGGCTCATTACAACACAAACGTATTGTCTCAAACTTTGTAGACGGGGAATTTGGGAGTGGCTTACCTGAATGGTCTCACGAATTTGTACTGAAGCTATACGCTAATGCTGCAGTCATGCCAAAGCTTGCCTGGGGCTGGAGGATCCATGTCCAGGCTTATTCATGCGGCTGTCGGCCTCGGTTCCTCTCCATGTGAGCTTTGCTGTAAGATAACTCATGGCATGGCAATTGACTTCTCTCAGAGAGAATGCTGCAAGGGTTTGGGAGAGGTGGAGCCAGGAAGAGACAAATCTGGTGGTGGGAGGTAGAGAGACAGAGAAGTTACAAGGTGTTTTGTTTTTCTTTCATTTCTTTTCCTTTCCTTTCTTTCTTTCTCTCCTTCCTTCTTTTTTCCCTACCTCTGTCCTTCCCTCTT
>VMDO01003180.1:100053-149008 GCA_007922755.1 Pedetes capensis
TCTTTCTTTCTTTCTTTCTTTCTTTCTTTCTTTCTTTCTTTCTTTCCTTTTCTTTCTTTTCTTTCAACAAGGGCTCACTCTGTAGCCCACGCTGGCTTTAAACTCTCAATCCTCCTGCTTCAGCCTTCTGATTGCTGGGATTACCTGTGTGAGCTGCCACTTTGTCTACCTATAAGGTATTTCTTCACCTAATCTAAGAGGTGGTATACCATCACTTCTGCCATGTTCCATGGGGGCACAGACCAACCCTGGTACAGAGCGGGAGGGAGCTACACAAAGATAGAATATGGAGGAAATGATGATTGGCGATAACATGGAATCCAGGTAAGTTGGGAGACAAAATGCATAGCCTAGGTGTGAGATACTAAGAACCTGGAATTGTAGTATGTAGTGTGAAATAATATGAGGTAATGCATTTGAACACTCCTGCAGCTGTAGCCCTGTGGCATCTGATCCTGTCAGATCTTGGAAGCTAAACAAGGTCAGGCCTGGTTATTATTATTGTCAGGCCTGGGAGACCGCCTGGGAACACCAGGTGCTGTAGGCTTGGAAGAAGGACCTGGCAACCCACTCCCAAAAAACAACCCACCATTGAAAACCCTATGAACAGCAGAGAAACACTGACAATAGTGTTTCCCCTGTTGGATGTAGGGTCACTATGAGTCGGATACCAATTCGACACCACCTACAACAACAATGCATTTGAACACTTACTGCACACCAGGAACTGTTCTAAGCACATTACATGTATTATTTCATCTAACCCTCACAACAACATAATGAAGTAGGTATTGCTATTATCCAGAGGGGGAAAGTAGGGTACAGAGAGGTTATAGCAGTGACAGAGCTGTTATAAAGAAGAGCTTGTCCTGACCTGGAGAAAGTCTGATGTGGAGGAGGGTAATTGCCTATTATCAGTGTCCCGTGGAATTTTTCCTGGCTGATGAACTATATTCAGTAGCTTTTCAACTGGTCCATCCAGGGAGCTGGAAGATTCTTTGAGAGCTGGGTCAGCAGCCACCCAGAGGTGAATTATACTCTAGCCTAAGGCACCCCCACAGGCCCAGCGTTTCAACCGCACTGAGAACTAAACCTTAGACCAGAAGTACTCCCCTGATTGCATCCAGACCTTGGTTCCTAAACAGCCTCGTCTTGGGTCCTGCTAAGAAGGGGGCCAATCTCTGCCCCGAAGCTCTTCTAACTTTGAGAGTCTTGTGCAATCTGGAGAGGCTCTCAAGGAGAACAGCTTATTTTTTTCAGCCAGGCAAGTCAGGCTCTTGAAGAGATCAGGCTGTGTGCAGTTCTACTGCTCTTCCTTGTTTATTCCATTTCTCCCCAACACCCCATTTTCCTCTCCACATTCTGCATGTGCTTCTACAATGGAAAATGCCCTCCAAACTTTCCACTCTGCTTCTGCTAAATTTTCTTCCAAGATTTCCTTATACTATCTGCAGTCAGCTCTGCCCCGCCCTCCATGCACCACCCTGACCGGTTCCAGCTATGATTCCCAGGATTTCTTCGCTTTCTTTGCTTTTCTCCAGTTTTCTTGCCAGTGTTGCGTTCAGACCCCAACTCTCCAGTCTTTCTCCTCCTTGATCCTGGGTTGATCCTGTCCTGTAAAGCCACCCCTGGACTGACAAGTGCCCCAGAGTTTGATAATTGACTTCATGTCAACAAAAGAAAAGAAAAAAGAAGAAAGTAAGCTTTAGGAGTAGAAGGCGAAGGAGGGGAGCCCGCTAGGCTTGGAGGACCCAGTGTAACCGAGAAGGGCCTTCTGCAGACTCCACCTCCCAAGATAAGGAGCTCACTGTGGAAGGGGCCGGGCCGCTGCTATTCATAAGCTGGGGAGACCCCTAGAGCTGGCTGGAAAAGCGATCGCAGACTGCATGCACCCCCTCTGGTTAACTAAGAGTAAAGAGAGGGTGGCCCTGTCGTCCCGGGGCCCCAGCAGCCGGCCTGAGATGCCACTGCCACCAGGCTTCGCCAAGTGGCCCTGGAGCGTCTCCAGCGCCCGGGTGGGGCCGCGGGCGAGGCCCCGTCAGTCACCCGGGCATGTGGGTGCGGCTGGGCGGGCCTGGCTGCAGGCCGGACGCTGAGGCCACTCTCAGCCCTTGTGTTTGTCCAGCCGGCCTGCGTGGCTCACCAACGCCTCGGCCTCTCCCTCCGTCCCTTCCCCGACGGCTACAGAGGCCCTGCTGACCGTGGCCAGCGCACCGGCCGGTGGCCCTGCCGGGCACATCCAGGGCCCCAGGCAGGTGTGTGCGGGGTGGGGAGGACGCTGGAGAATGGCGCGGGGGGGATATGGGCGGGGCGTGTGTTGGGTCCAGGACTGGGAGCATGGGAGTCGCAGGGGGCAGGGCAGGCGGCGGCGAAGTCTGGGTCTCCGCCGCTGGCCGCGCGCCCCTCCCTCGGGTGCCGCCTTCGCGCGCGGGGCGGCTCAGGTACAGCGTGCAGCGGGTGTCGGGTGTCGGGTGTCCGGTGTCGGAGCTGCCGGCTGGGTGAGTGACGGCCGAGGGCCCCAGGCTGGTGGTCGAGGCTGGGAGGGCCACGGGGAGGGTCTGAGCAGCCTGGGCGGCCCGCGGGGAAGTGGGGAGGCGCGTGTTCGGGGCTGCGCACTCACTCGCCGACAGCTTGCGCCGGACTCCGAGCGGCCAGCCCGGGAGAGCCTGGCCAGGCCCGCGTGTCTGCACCGCAGCAGGTGCGCACCTGCCCATGGGCGCGCCAGGACCCGCTCGAGCTGGCGGACGCACCCGCGCCGGGCCGGCAGGGCTACCCACAGGCCGGCGGGCGCGCACTCTCGGGGTCAGGCCGCGGGACCTCTGTGGCCCCAGAGTTCCTAGGCGGAGAGTGCAGTGACCGGTTTCAGTCCGCGCCTGATTCCCTGCTAGCCTTTCGCGCGCCAAGGGACCCAGGGGCGCCCCCACGTGGCGCAGCCTCGTCGCCTCCTGGGGGCGGCGGCTGAACGTTGACCCAGAACCCAGCCAGGCTCAGCTGGTCTTGCGACCCTTCTTAACCAAGGGAGCACCCTGGCCCGCTCCTACCTTCGAGTCCATGGGCGCCCCATGGAATCGCAGTTTGCACGTTTTCTCAGAGTGGTGTCTCCCTCTCCAAGGGTCTCCAAGAAGCGAGCAGGACACCTGCCCCTTTCTAAGCTCAGATTCTCCTTACCTCCCCCAAAACTTTCATTTGATTACTTGTGAAATAGAAACAACATAGATGCAGTTTTAAAAATTGAGTAAGAGGAAAACATACTTGGGCATAGGTTTGGCAGGTGGGTGGAAGTTTCTTAGGTAAACCTGCATTTATAGTAATTTCATATTTTGAAGAATGGTACGTATTTACAAAACTTACCAAGTTCCTGTCACCTGAGGTACTTCATTTCATCTTCGGAAAATAGCCTTTTTGTAGATAGAGCAATAAGAAATTTGAATAAGATAATTGAAAATCTGAAAAACAAACTGGCTGGTTTTAAATAATTAGAATTCAAGCTATATTCTTAACTTTAGGGATATACTGCTCTTACCATAATATTTCTTATGATTCAGGCTGTCTCTCAGGCCTTATATTCATGAATATTTCATATTGTTTTTTTTAGATCAAAGAATAATTAAAAGCACCACTGTATTGTAGAGCACAATTGTATAGTAGAGTCTGAAAATTGGGTCAGATATGTGCGGATGATGGAAAGCTTATCCTATCCCCCTATAGAAATTGGTTTTTGGAATCAAAAGCAGGTGCGGGCTTGTTACTACTCCTGTGTTTCTTTTAAGGAAGGTGCTGCAGGAGAAGAAAACAGAGTTAGCTGAGCGTCACTCTTTGCTGGATCTTGATAACTGGAAGTTTGCTGCAGTTAGTATGTTAGACATGGGAAAGTTATGTGAGCGTGAATCAGTGTCATCAACGATTGTCCCGTCAGGGAGTGAAAGTGGGAAAAACCCTGGTTAACTTCCTCGTTGCAGTTTCCTGTACCCTGCTTGTATTTATCTGCATAACTTCATACTAGATTATATCACAGAATTCACAAATTACAAAGATGCCCAGATGGAACTGACTGGAAAACTTGAGTCCAAAGATGTGAAGTGACAGATCAAGTCACAGCCAGTTCCAGGCAGGGCTGGGAGTCGGGCTGGAGTCTAGCGGGTATCCTGTGTGCACCCTTGTGTGCAGCTGGAGTTTGCCATGGGGTTGGGGGTGGGGGTGCTTCACGCCAGGTGGAATCAGCAGCCACGAAACAGCATACATATTCAACAGCCTGGCCTGGGCAGCTGTCAGATGGGCTGTCCCCTGAGGACACAAGGAAGTTGGTGTCTTTTCTTCAACACTGACTAAACTTTTTTTTTTTTTTTTTTTTTTGCTGTACTGGGGTTTGAACCCAGGGCCTCACGCTTGCATGCTCTGCAAGTGCTGGACCACTGAGCTGCATCCCCAGCCCAGTTTTTTTTACTTTTGGAGACAGGGTCTCTCTAAGTTACGCAGACTGCCTCTGGTCTCGAACTTGTGATCCTCCTGCCTCTGCCTCCCAAGCCGATGGGATTACAATCATGAGCCACCACGCCCGGCCCACTAACTAGTTAACTTTAATGCTAGAAATCTCTATTTGCTATAGAAAGCAAAGCAAAACAAAATGAAAACAGAAAGAGCTTAGGCACTTTATCGCAGAGGTGCCACGCAGGAGGTTGGATAGGCAGCCCACCCGGACACTGGGGAGACCCAGTGCCTGGGAAGTGAACGTCCACCTCTGGGCCAGTGTGGCAGGCCTCTCCTTGCTGCCCTCCCTGGGTGGAGTGTTTTCAATATCTGGCCTCCCCTAAGCTTTATCTATAGTTGCCTGGGACAAGGCTTCGGCCCCAAGAGGCACCTGCTCATGTGCCTTTGGTAGATAGAGCACGTCCCTTCCACAGGGATCTGCAGGTCTTTGTTCTGAAATTTCCCATGTGACATCACATCCTGATGATGTGCTGATTCTGGGCTCACAAACTCAAGAAAAGGCTTCTATGCTGTGGGATGCAGTAGCACAGATGTACAGCCAGTCTACTGTGCACCCCCCATTCCCAGCTTCTAGCCTGCTGTGCTCCACCCTCCTCATCTGTGAAATGGGACCATACTTGAAGAGTTATTGTGCAGATGAAGTGGGTTAACACATGTGCGGTGCTCACGGTTGTACCTGCAACAGTTAGTGCCACTTTGTAATGGGCAGCATTCTGGGCGGGGGAGAGAGGAGAAATGTGAATTTGGAACTATTAAATTTAGGCGCTCCCCACCCCTCAAATAGGACTCACCCTGTTCAAAATGGGGAACAGAGCAGAGGCTTCAGATCTCATTTTCTACCCTGTTTTATTTCTGGGTGTCAACCACTGCCGTAATGGAATGCACCCCCAGAAGAACACTTCCTGGAATGTTGAGGAGTCATTCCCTGTAGATTCTTACCACTTTATCTTGGAGGCTTAGAGTCACGTGTGCCAAGGAACTGGATTCTTCCTGTGCAGGAGGATTATCCTCGACAAATTTCTCCTCCTTTTGGACTTTGCTGGCTCCACCTCATGAGAAGGTGCTGGAATCAGAAAGTCAGGAAAGCGTTACAACACATCAGCTGCACTGTGGAGGCCTTTGAGGGTCATCTCAAAGCAAAATGCATTGTTAGCCAGGAGCCTGGGAGGGCTGTGTCTGGCTGAGTTACAGTCAGTGATGCTGCTTTTAATGCTTTAAAAACTTTTCTCTTAATGCTAGGCATGTTGACTCACACCTGTAATCCCTGGGACCCCAAAGGCAGAGGCAGAAAAACTGCAAGTTCAAGTCCAGAGGCAGCCTGCACACCTTAGCGAGACCGTGTCCCTAGATAAAAAAGAAAAGGGAGCTGGGCGCAGTAGCACATGCCTGTAATCTCAGCAGTTCGGGAGGCAGAGGCAGGAGGATCGCAAGTTCGAGACCAGAGGCTTAGTGAGACCCTGTCTAAAAAAAAAAAATTATAAAAGGGGGTGCTGAGAGTGCAGCTCAGTGGTCCAGCACTTGCAAAGCATACAAACGCAAGGGCCTGGGTTCCACACTCAGTACCACAAAAAAAAAATAAATAAAAAATATAAAAAGGGACTGGGGGTGCAGCATAGTGGTAAAACATTTGCCTTGCATGCTGGTTTCAGTCCCTCAGTACTGAAACACACACACACACACACACACACACACACACCATAAACAATTTTAGTATCTTGTTCTAGTTGAATTTTGGTAGTTGAAAGCTATGGGAGAACCAGGGTGCAGGTAGTAAGAATAATTAATTGTACCTTCAATAAAGGCCCCTGCTATGCAGTGTGTAGTTAGTGAATGTAAGTGCTGTATACACAGTCTACTCTTGTAGACATCTGGGGCTAGGGTCTAGCTCAGTTGGTTGAGTGCTATTCTATACTCTCTAAGGCCCTGGGTTCGATCTCTAGCACCACAAAAATGGGAGAAGTACCTGGCAACCCACCACTGAAATAATTTTGAAACAATCAGCCATTAAAAACCCCCATGAATAGCAGAGAAGCACTGACATAGTGCCAGGCATGGCACAGTGTCAGAGAATGTTTCGTTCTGTTGGACATAAGGTCGCTAGAGAACACCTAACAACAACTCATACACATCTATGGAGCATGCTTGTCTCAAAGGACTATAAGTCGAGAAGCAGCTTTGCAAGGAAGAACAGGAGGAAAGAAAGCAGAAGGGGGCTCCAGACAGTGAGAGGAGCCTTAGAAATCCAGCTGTATGAATGATGAAATGACAGAAAGAAGAGGAGCCACAACTGTTGTGGTCATGATATGGCCAGGTGACTAGTCTTGAGATGAAGAGTGCTTGACCCTAGTATGGAGAAACAAGGTATTTGAGAGGACTTGGCAAGATGGGGGAGATTATTGGACCACTATTGTAAGCGTTAAATTCGCCACCGGTTTCTAAGAACACAGGTGGTCTCAAAAAGTCATAGAAAGACTTATGTACTTCCTGTGATACTGAAACAGATTAATTTTTTTCCAGAATGGAAATATGTACATGATTTCCCTCTCAGGATAAAAGTATGAAGGGTTATTTTTGTTCTGTTTTGCTTTTCATTCAGCCATGTAGAACGTGTAAAGCAGAATGAGACCTAGTGGAATCGCGCCCCCTGTAGTACCTCTGTGGTACCGCCATGCATGCCTGAGTCTACAGCTTCTTTTTAAAGGAGGTTCTAAAACACTTTTATGGGGCTGGGATTTAGCTCAGTTGGTAGAGCGCTGTGCTGCAGTCTCTGAGGTCCCGAGTTCAGTTCCCAGCACCGCAAAAATGGGAGAAGGACCAGGCAATCCCGAAACAGTCGACTATGAGTCGGATGCCGACTTGACGGCACCTAACAACAATAACAATATACTTTTATAAATCAAAGATCTTTTGTTATGAACCTAGTGACTGCTTCATATCCCTCCCCCACGCCCCAGTTTATCTGGTCTGTAAAGTTAGATTTCATGAAATTGGGTTATCTGGAAAAGGGACACTCAAAGCTTGGTGACCTTCCGGAAGGTACCTGCGCCCTCTTCTGCCCCTGAGCTGTTCTCATGGCTCTAGTAGGGGGTCTGGAAATTACACTGTCCTTTGGCAAAGGTGAAAGCACATAATTGCATTTATTTAGTGCTACATTTAAGAGAAAATGCAAACATGCTAGGGGCTAACTTTTTGAACATGATTCTGTTTTGGTTTGCTGTGGGGTGAGCCCCTCTACAAAATCTCAAAAGTGGTATTTTCTTTTGAAATAGATTGTTTGGAGAGTCTTTTCATTTCTTCCTGTGACCTTTTTAAAACTTTTATTAATTCTTTTTTCAGTTGTCCAGTTGGTGGTTTGGTAGGCCCTGAGATAATAATATGTTTGCTTAGTTGGAAGAGGGCCAGACCTCTGTTAAATTTTTGTTTCCCTGAGATTGACCTGTATAAAGTTAGGGTTTGTCCTGGTTTTCTGATAGAGTCTCTTTGGAAATTATGGGGTAAAGGTTACACAAACTCTTCACAAAGCCCTCAGCTTTTCTTCTCTTTTCCCCTGAAAGGAAAAGTGATACTGTGTCCACCAAGCTTTATCTGTAAGCCTTCCTCTACCTGTGGTTTTAAGCTTTCTAATGCTGGTTGATTTGGGCTGTTGCTTTTACAGGTTTGTTGAGCGGCGTTTGCAACAGGGTGTTGGCTTCCAGCTCCCAGGAGCCAGCTTGCTGAACTTCTGTCGGAGTCACTCTGGATTGCTGAGCTGCTCTAGCCTATGGGAAGGGCTGTGAAGGCCCCACCTGCAAGCCGTTTTCAGGAACTTTTGCCACAGGTGTAAAAGACTCCAGCCTGCAAAGATGCTGAGGCAGATACTGTCGGAGATGTACATAGATCCGGAGCTGCTGGCAGAGCTCAGCGAAGAGCAGAAACAGATCCTGTTCTTCAAGATGCGGGAGGAACAGATCCGACGATGGAAAGAAAGAGAAGCCGCCATGGAAAGAAAGGAGTCCTTGCCAGTGAAATCCAGACCAAAGAAAGGTAAACCTAGCCTGGTCTCTGCTGTGAATGTGTTAGCAGAATGGTCCCTGCCTTGTTTTCACAGCTCATACCAGTTGTGAGCGACAGGTGCCGGGTGCAATTTTGTGGGTGGATCCTGAGTGTGACTGAGATTCTAACTGCGGTTTATTAATGTGAAGTCTGCATGCATGTGCATGAGTGCACACCCGTGTGCACACACACAGCATTTACCATGGAGTTACATAAAGTTAAGCACATCTCTTACTTGAAACCAGACTGACCTTGGGCAGCAGTAAAAGGTCCCCTCTAGGGAATGGGGGTCCTGCAGCTGTAGCCGTGTGGCATCCGATCCCATCAGATCTCAGAAGCTAAGCAGAGTTGGGACTGGTTAGTACTTGGATAGGAGACTGCCTGGGAACACCAGGTGCTGTAGGCTTGGAAGAAGGACCTGGGAACCCACTCCCAAAAATCAATCCACCATTGAAAACCCTATGAACAGCAGAGAAGCACTGACAACAGTGTTCCCCCTGTTGTATGTAGAGTCACTATGAGTCGGATACTGACTGGATGGCATCTAACAACAACAACAACAGGGAATGGGGGTGTAGCTCAGTAGTAGAGTGCTTGCCTGGCATACATGAGGGCTTAGGTTGGACCCCAGCACTGCCAAAACAGAGTCACACTAGGATTTGACTTGAAGGATATTAAGGACGATGTCTAGCACCATCATGGCTCCAGAGGCCTAACATTCTGCCACCAGCATACAAAGTACTTATAGCAGCATATTTAGAGCTATTGTATCTTTATTTTTTAAAACTGCACGAGATTTTCTTAAGATGTAAGGAATTATTGTCCAGTACAGTAGCTGGCAGCCAAGTGTATCTGTTGAGCATGTCTAAAGTCTGAACTGAAGTGTGCTCCAAGTGTAAACTATTGGCTCTCAAAGGCTTGGTAGGAAGAAGATAAAAACACACTAATAATTACATGGGGCTGGGATTTAGCTCAGTTGGTAGAGCACCATTCTGCAGTCTCTGAGGTCCCGAGTTTGATTCCCAGCACCACAAAAATGGGAGAAGGACCTGGTAATCCACTCCCAAGGCAATCCCGAAACAATCAGCCATTGAAAACCCTATAAGGGTTGCTATGAGTCGGACACGACTCGATGGCACCTAACAACAATAATTACATATTTATTGTATATTGACATGATGGTACAGGTATATTGGCTATCTTGAGTAAAATAAAATGCATTATTAAAATTAATTTCACCTGTTTCTTTGGGGTTTTTAAATGTGGCTACTAGAAAAATTACAATTATATATAAGGCTCACATTGGCCAGCACTGTTCTGGACTACATTGGTAGCCCAGCCAGTGTTTATTGTGCTGACTGTGTTTCATTCAGACTCTGAGCTGAGTGCTTCAATATAGTATCTCACTAAATAATAACAACCAAGCCTGAGTCATGCATGACCATTTATCTTTTACAGATGAGGAAAGTGAAGCCCAGGGCTATTAACTAACTTGTCCAGGGCAAACAGGTGGTACGTGAGGACTGGAATAGACCCTGAGTCTGATTCTGCCCAAACTGTTACTGTAAACAACTATGCCACATGTCAAGCTTACCTGGTACTTAATAACAGCTGCTGTTGTCTGAAGGTGCCCTGCAGACATCTAAAACGTGTGCTGGCATCTAGGACCTGCCATGGCCTTTTTCCTGTATGCTTTGGTTGGGTTAACCAAACAGAAAACGCAGTCACTTAGCAAAGGGTTTCCCAGCCCTCGTTTTGTAGGGAAATCAGGGGGATGGGAGTCAAGTGCCCCAGGCTGGGAGCCAGTGGCTGTGTGTGGGTCAGGCAGGGCTCCCTTGTGTCCCATTGAGACAGACTGGCATGGTACCATTTTCTGAATTTTCATCATTACCAAAGGCAAGTTCCTTTGTGCAAAGCCTTCCCTTTTTGTGCCTGCTTCTCTCTGCTCTCCAGAACCTGGGGTGTGAGGTTAGACTGGCAGCACTCCCCTGCAGGATTCAGTTCTTCCCGTGCAGTCCATTCCCGAGCTGCATCTGACTCCACTGAGATGCCTCTCGGAGTCTCCTCCACGGTTTCCTCCACAGGTCTCTTTCTCTCTCTCTGATTGTTTCTTTTTCATTTTTGCCTGCCCTCTGACTATCTGTTTCCCCCTGACTGTCTGTATTGTTACTGCTTCTCTGCTATTCACAGGTCTTTCAATGGCAGATTGATTTTTGTGAGTGCGTTGCCAGGTCCTACAGCACCTGGTGTTCCCAGGCAGTCTCCCATCCAAGTAATAACCAGGCCGACCCTGCTTAGCTTCTGAGAGCTGATGGGATTGGACGCCACAGTGCTACAGCTGCAGGCAAAATCCTGATAGACTTCCACAATTGTTGCCCCGGTGTCCCAAGTAGTACCTTCCACCACCGTGGCCTCTCCTCTAAGACTTCTCCCCTCCAATGGATCCAGAAACCAATGGATCCAGGGGGTGGCTCACTCTGTACTAGTGGTTTGTGACTTTGAGATGGGGCTGGATGTGTGCACGTGTGTGTGTGTGTGTGTGTGTGTGTGTGTGTGTGTGTTGGGTGGTGTTTATAGACTCCTTTGAAGATTTACTAAAAGCTTGTTGTTGTTAGGTGCTGTCGAATCGGCATCTGACTCATAGCGACCCTATGTACAATAGGTGAAACACTATTGTCAGTGCTTCTCTGCTATCCATATGGTTTTCAGTGGCAGATTGACTTTTGGGAGTGGGTTGCTGGGTCCTTCTCCCAAGCCTACGGTAGCTGGTGTTCCCAGGCGGTCTCCCATCCAAGTACTAACAAGTCCCGACCTTGCTTAGCTTCCAAGATCTGATGGGATTGGATGCCACAGTGCTAGGGCTGCAGGCTTACTAAAAGCTTAGACCTAGGAAAATGCACATTGACAACATTTTTTTGTATCTTTTCATCATGTTCAAAGACTCCTAGTGCTCATTTAACAGGCTCGCAAGGGTTCCCAGGTCCTAGGCTGGGGTTGAGTCTATATTGTCCCTTGGGAGCAACTCTTACAGCTTTAAAGATTAAATGCCATCTAGGTGCCAATGACTCAAACTCATATTGCCAAGCAAGACCTCCCATGTGTGGGGCACGCGCCTCCCAGTCCGGCCTGGAGGTTCGGACGGGCTGCACCACCGCACACACAGATACTAAACACAATTCACTCGGGACCCTCAGGTGAGGGGCGCAGACTCCTGCGGCCCTCGGGACCCCGGAGGAGACAGGAGAATGGAAAAGCCTCAGGCACTTTTGCCTTCCAGGGGCAAACACCTGTGTTGGTTGTCTCAGTGGTCACGAGGAGACAGCTGTTGTTTCATCAGTGGTCAGACAGAGAGCAGGTTCTTTTCCTTGTTGATGATTGCGACAGGAGAGCGTTTTTTCCTCATCAAAGGTCCAGGGGAGAGCAGCGGGAGAGGCGTTTCCTCATCGGTGGTCAGGGCAGGAACGGGCGAGAAGGCGCAGCAAGGGGTGCCAAAAGGGGCCTAAAAAAAGGGTTGAGCTGCTGCAGTGCAGCTGTTTATATAGTTCGCCCACGGAATGGCCTGAGCCAATCAGCTTTCAGTCCAATTGTCCAATCAGGAAGGGTTTTGTACAAATGTGCAACCAAGTTACTTTCATTTTCCCTAGATTTCTAATTTACAAACCAGATATTCAAACACCATTTTCCCAGTTTGGGAGTTTTTGCCAATTTCCTCCCAATTTTTCCCTACACCATGAGACCTTTGGACTTAGTGTAGGTAACCTGGTGAGCAGTTCTCCTCTGAAGCCCTATAAGCCCTGCAAACTAGATGCAAAGCCGAATCCTTCCACATCACCCAGCTTTCCCCCCTGCTCCCCACCAGCCCCTGGTCCTGCCTCACTCTCTCCCATGATGGGGAGGCACTGTTCTGTCTCTAGTCCCCGAAGCCAGAAACCTGGGCGCTACTGTGGTTCCTCTCTGATCCTCCCCGACCTGGTCACTAAATCCACTGATTTTACTTCATCTGTGCCATTCCACAGAGCTTGCCCTGCCAGGGTGCTGGTTTATTAGTATGCGCCAGGCATAAGCACTGCATTCATACCGCTTTATGTAATCATCATAAGAATCCAGTGAGGTCAATATTGTTCTTGTCCTTACAAACAAGGAAGCAAACTTAAAGATGCCGTTTGTATTGGAACCAGGATTTGAGCTTGGGTTGGCTCAACTCCGCATCTGTTCTGAACTGGTCCTGGTCTCTCTCCTCCTGCCTGAGCATCTGTCTCCCTAACATGTGGCCTCTGTGGAGGGGATGGTTCCTGGGTAATAACTGAGCTGGGTAATAACTGGTCCTTCTGGCCCTCCCTGAGCCCTGTGGGTTCAGCTGGCCTCTTCTCTCTATTTAGCATTTCCGTCTGCTCTTCTGATCCAAGGTCTCACTTACCTGTCCACCACCTGCTCCCCAGGACTGCAGTGCCACACAGGTCCCCAACTTTCTTTCTGTCCTTTTGCCTCTGAAATAATACAGTTTTATTAAAATGTAAAGGAACCTTGGATCGTGTGTTAATAGCTCCGGGATCGTTACCCAGCTTAACAATGGGGAAAGCAACAGTTGTAGGAAGTCCCGAAAGGAATCGGCCTTGGCCTTCACTGAAATAAACACAGGGCTATGTCCAGCCTGTTCATAACCTTTCCTGGCCTACAGGATGGGAAAGAATATGCCAGCAACCCTGACGGGGTGAGCCCAGCTAGCCTTCCACAGTCCTGTTTACATCTGCCATCACAGCGTCCCTTTGGGTTGGCTTCCTTTTTGCTCTCAGTGTTTCAGGTTGGCCACACATGATAAGACTGCCCTAAAGTAGACTTCACAGCCACACAGTCCGGTTTTAAATTCTGGTCCCACTATGTGGTAGCTCTGTGACCTTGGGAAAGTTACCTAGCTTCTCTGAGCTTCAAGGGCTTCACCATAAAATATGGTTAGTAATGGCTTGGAGTGGTATTTAATGACAGATAAGTCCCGGACATCCACCAGTCAGAAGGGACATGGCACGGCCATACCACTGGAGACCTGGAGGCCCCTGCCAGCTGGCATGCAGGTTTTGGTTTCTGGATCCATTGGAGGGGAGCAGTCTTAGAGGAGAGGCCACAGTGGTGGAAGGTGCTACTTGGGACACTGGGGCAGCAGTTGTGGAAGTCTATCAGGATTTTGCCTACAGCCTTAGCACTGTGGCATCCAATCCCATCAGATCTCAGAAGCTAAGCAGGGTCGGGTCTGGTTAGTACTTGGATGGGAGACCACCTGGGAAAACCAGGTAACTGTAGGCTTGGGAGAAGGACCTGACAACCCACTCCCAAAAATCAGTCCACCATTGAAAACCCTATGAATAGCAGAGAAGCAGTAACAATACAGTTTCCCCTGTTGTACATAGGGTTGTTATGAGCCAGATACTGACTCAATGGTACCTAATAACAACAATCAGGATTTTAACCACCTTAATATTAGTAGGTGTCCTGCTAACATCAGCCCCCATTCTATTTACAGTCAGTCCCCTGCATCCATGGGTTATGTATCCAGGGATCCAACCAACTAGAACTGAAAATATTAAAATTATATTTGTCCTACACATAGGCATTCTTTTTTTCTTGTCATTCCTTAAACAGTATGTATACCATAACAACTATTTATATGGTATTTCTATTTATCGGGTATTGTAAGTCATCTAGAGATGTTTGAAAGTGTACCAGAGGGTGTGCACAGGTTCTGTGCACATATGGCACCATTTTATATAACTTGAGGATCTGCAGATGTCATCTTTGATGTTTGTTGTTTTTTGGCAGTGCTGGGGACTGAATCCAGGGACTTGCACATGCTAGGCAAACATTCTACGCTGAGCTACATCAGCCCCTCTGTGGATTTTAATGTCTGCAGGGAGTCCTGGAACCAATCCCTCATCACAGGAAAGTTATAATGTGAGATGGGGTTAAAAAATATGGTGAATGTTTAAATTAAAAACAAATTTATTATAGCAAAAGACTCACTGCCATTAACCCACCTCAGTGCTCCCCCAGATGGCTTCAAATGCACTTAAGCCATCATTCCTGCCACTTTCTAACGTCATTCTGGTGAAGTCTTTCATGAGTGTCTTTAGTTGTGCTGTCTTGGCTGCCTTGATGTCCTGAAATGATTCCATGTGTTTACCTTTCCTGGTCATTTTTACTTTGGGGAAGAGCCAGAAGTCACAGGTTGCCAGATGCAATGAATAGGGTGGATGAGGACACAGTATATATTTTTATTTGACAGAAATTGCCATACCAGAGGCAGTGTGGGACACAGAGCATTGTCATGATGGAGGATGAAACTAAAGACACTCCTAAAAGGTGACTTCCAAAACTGCTTCAGAAAGTGGCAAGAACGATGGAATAAGTGCATTCAAAGCTAGGGGGAGTGCTTCGAAGGGGCTCAATGTCATTTATTTTAACGTTCTTATTGAAAGATTCATCATATTTTTGATCCCGCCTCATATGTCCCTGGCATGTCGTAGGAGGCTCCTGGTGTTGATGCTCTCTGGCTTCTCGTCCCTTGGCCCCTGATCTTACCTTTGCAGGGACTTGGTACACAGCCCCCTCCTCTCTCAGTCTCTTTCCTCCTCCATTTCCTCTCACACACACACATCCTGCTGTGGTTCTCCTACCACTTGGATGAGTCAAGGTGGACTCATCCACCTTGGGGACTCATCCACCTTTGGGGAGTCAAGTGCAGACTCCCCAAAGCACAGTCCTCACCTTGGAGGGACTGAGTTTGGCTTCGCCACGCCTGAGGCATGACCCACACGGATGCTGGCGTCTGTCTGCCTTGCCACCCTGCCGGACCTGCCATGTGGGATAAATCAGACACAACAGGGTAATATTGTGGGTGGCCTCAGACTGTAACGTGACTGGAATAATCAGGACCATCTCCTTCCCTAGGACCCAGGCTACCTGGTTTTTATGTGATGTTTTCTGGCACTGCCTCCTTAGAAGTTGTTTTTATGTTGTCCCAAATGGGGAAAATCTCTCAGACCTGAGAGGACATTTCTGTAGAATGAGGTGTGGCTCCCTGTTTGGCGTGGTGGCACGTCTTTGTAGTACCGAGCAGGACGGACCCACTTTTCCAGAACGTCTGGTTTTAGACCTTTGCAAGAATCCCTGAGAGCAAACACAGAGAGCCCTATAGCACACAGTCATGATTCAAGGACTATGGGAAAAGACGTTGTAATTAAGGTAGAAGTGCTATAAAAAAGGTTCTTCCCTCACTGCCCTCTGATTTAAGAGTACATGTCATTTCAAGGTGAAGGAGACAGGAAATCCTGACTGTCTGGACAGTGTTGAATCATGAAAAGATACAGTGCATGTTCCATTAGGGCCCCTTAGGCTTTCACCTTTACCTTAAAGAGGTACACAGGGTGGGGAGGAGGGCGGGAATGTGGTTCTGTGCCTGTCCATTCTCCGCTTTCCTCCTACCAGGAGGGAGCCTTCCTCCTCCCTTCATCAGCCCTTTCTTTACCTATTCTCTGCACCCCCTTCTATCGATCATTTCTCCCGCTTGATCCCTGGCATCCTTACTCTTTCTCCTTCCAACAACCCACGTGTAACCCCGTCCGTGTTCCTGCCACTTAAGGAAGTCTGGGCCCTCTCTGCTCTTCAACTGCTCTTTCTGTCCCCGAGCAGGGTGGAAACACAGCAGGTGCTCAGGATCGCTCAACAAATGGCTGAACCTTTCTCCTGCTCGTTGATGGAGACTTCCAGAGCACCTTGCCTCCTGCGCCAGCTCTCCCCTGAGTCCGGCATTGTCTGCGCCCACCTGTCTCTGCTGTTCCTCATTCCTGGGGCAGAGGCTGTCCGTGTCGGATTTTCCTTTCCTCTCAGCAGCCCTGAATGCTGTCCCTTGCCTTCTCTCTGGGCATCACGGCCACGCGTTCCCTCATTTAGTTATTTGAGGAGTTGAAACCCTGTGCCTTTTATATTTCTTTGTAGTTAGTTATTCCAGGCACTCTTCTCCCTCCCTTTTCTTCTGTCCTTGAATGGAGCACATGATTTTCCAAGTATGTCTTCTGGGCTTCATTCACTTTGTGAGGGCAGCTATGTCTGTGGCTTCAACAGTGACATCTGTAAGGTCGCTCCCAAGCCAACGGCAGCCTCATCTCTGAGCTCTAGTTCTGGATTTCAGGTGTCCACTGAACATTTACACGTGGAGTTCTAGAAAATAAACAAGTTTATTCTGAATTTCCAAACATCTTATCTTACTCTCCAATTTTTTCTTTTCTTTCTTTTCTTCCTTTACTTTCTCTCTCTTTCTTTCTTTCTCTCTCTCTTCCTTCCTTCTTTCCTTCCTTCCTTCTTCCTTTCCTTTCTTTCTTTTCCTTCCTTCTTTCCTTCCTCCCTCCCTTTCTTTCTTTCCTTCATTCTTTCCTTTCCTTTCTTCCTTCCTCTCTCCCTCCCTTCCTCCCTCCCTACCTCTTCCTCCTTCCTTCCTCTCTTTCTCTATCTTCCTCCCTTCCTTTCTTTTTCTTTCTTTCTTTTTCTTTCCTTCCTTCTTCCCTCTCTCCTTGCCCCTCCCTCCCTCCCTTTCTTTCCTTCTCTCTCTCTCTCTCTCTCTCTCTCTCCCTCCCTCTCTCTCCCTCCCTTCCTTTCCCTCTTTCCTTCTTTTTTGAGAGAAGGGCTCACTGTGTAGTGCAGGCTGGCCTGGAATTCAGTAAACCCGGCTGACCTCCAGCTTGACTGACCCAGCCTGAGCCTCCTGAGTGCTGGGATTCCAAGTGTGTACTACCACACCTGGAACAAATGTATTTTTCTGCTGTCACTGTTTCTGCCCATCACCTATCATCCTCCCAGTTAGTATGCTCCAAAGTATTGGCATCGTCTTTGTGTGCTTCCTTGAATCCAACCACCTGAGCCTTCCTCTCCTTTATAAAATCATCCAACTGGAATGAGAGCTCCCTGAGGGCAGGGGCGGGACTGTCTTGGGTTTTTTGCATCAGCCTCAGTGCCTGGCACATGGCAGACACGTAATAAGGACTCATTAAATGCATAACCCAGCACTGGCTCATCCTCTTACAGACTCACACTGCTTTCAGGGGACAGCCCCATCTGTCTCAGCCCTGAACCCCCTTCTGTGCCTAGCTGCACTCCTTCAGTGAACCCCCCTGGTAGGCATTCCCCATCCTGGTAGGGAGCTGAGGGTGTCAGGGCTGGTATGAGCCCCATTCTGCTAGAATGACTTCCTAACCCCCTTGCCACTTCTGGGAGTCGTGGGGAACCACTTGCTGTCCCTCCAGCCTCTTTGCTTTCTGACCCCTCCCCTTCTATTTTTTGTAACTGGGGGTTGAACCCAGGGCCTCACACTTGCATGCTCTGCAAGTCCTGGACCACAGCCTTTTTTTTTTTCTTCTTTTTGAGACAGGGTCTCACTAAGTTACACAGACTGCCTCTGGTCTCAAACTTGCGATCCTCCTGCCTCTACCTCCCGAGCTGCTGGGATTACAGGCAGGCATGCACCACCGCACCCAGCTTCTGACCCCTTTTAAGGGCTCTTGGAGACGAGGAGGAGAGTGCAGGTCATTGCCAGTGACTGTCTGCCAAGAGCCCAGTCCTGAGCATTGGGCTCTGACATTTTCCTCTAAGTCTTTCTTCTTGCCACTATTTCTTTATCTTCCCCCTACTCTCAACCACTCCCCTCCTTTTAAAGTTTCTGAGCTCTGATCCTCCCCTTTGCCTGCCTCTTCTACTTTTAGTTCCTGTGTACCCTCCTCTGTTCACCTGGGATCCTAGGGTTTCTCTCTCCCACCTGCAGCGAGGCTTCCCTCCCCTGAGAGCTGTCGCTGCCCCTGAAGCTTACGGGGCTCTCTGGAGACAGTGTTAAGGGCGACGTGTATGGGGCTGTCCTGGCTGAGCTGCGGGTGGGAGCTCTGGGCTCTTCCTCTTCGCCCTCCCTGGCACCTGCCTCTGTCCCCTCTAGTGTTATTCTCCTGCTGTCAAAAAAATATTACCAGCGAGCTACTTAGGTGAAGGTTGAGAGATGGACATAATAAAACATTATTAGTGGCCCTGAGAGAGAGTAATAAAGAGTTTTATGAGGCGTGACAGCTTTCTAAGGTTAACGAACTGTTTGGCATTTCCTGAGACAGAGTGAAGGCTGGCGCTGGGGCCCATCCCAGCTCGGGCACACAGGTTCGCTGTCTCACCTGGGTGCCACCTGTACTGTTTCTCTGCTGTGAAAACAGCGTCAGGGTGGTTTCCTTTGAGTGCAACTTCTGAATCCTTTTGTAGTGAAGACTGTGTAAATCCATCCACCCTTCCCAGCGGCTCTGTTCAGAGCTTTCTTGGACTGCAGGAAGCATCCTTTGCCCTGAGAAGAGCAGAAGGTGCCAAAGGAAAGATCACGTCTAGGTTTGAGCAGGCTGCTTTGGCATGCAGGGCAAGGGAACAGAATCAAATAGGTCAACGTACACCGACGCTTTAATTGGAAACCTTCCTGTGCTTAGGATAAGAAGGCGAGATATAACCGCAGGGTGGATTTCTAACCTGCACAGTACGGCTGAGCCAATGTCCCATGGGGTGCCTTATTTCACACAGCACTACTGGCTACTTTGAGGTCTTAGCTAGAGCCAGCTTTGGCTCCCAACCATCTGAGTAGGTCGGCTCTGAGACCTTTCAATTTTGGGACCATACTTCTCCTAGGCTGATTGTTTTGGAAGTGGGCTGCCAGGTCCGTCTCTCATTTTTGCGGTGCTGGGGTTCAAACCTGGAGCCTCAGAGAGTACAGAGTAGCGTTCTACTGACTGAGCCAAACCCCAGCCCATAGGGGTGTAGCGCAGCTGGTAGAGTGCCGCCCTCCACTCTCTGAGGACCCATGCTAACCACCACCTCCACCACCTCTCCTAGGTCCTCTCCACCTCTCTCTGGCTTCAGGGACCTTTCCCTATGTGACCACTTTCAGGAGCATGGGAACTAGAATGTAATACAAACCACAGACCAATTGTATCATAGGTTACTTAAGTAGCTTCAGGAAGTGTCACAGTACCTGGGAGTATTATCTTCTCACAAGCTGGTGTGAATCTCAAGGCAGCCCCATAAGTAAATAATAGGCTGGCGATGATAGCCATTAACCTCTGTTGAACTCCTATTATGGGGTGCACACAGGGGAAGGACTTGACATCCTCTCCTGCCTACTCCTCAGGGCAGTCTTAGTCATGGTTCTTAGTATTCCCATTTTGCAGATGAGGAAATTGAGTCTGAAAGAGATTCAGTCCTTTGTCAGTCCACACAGCTGGTAGATGGCAAGGCTAGCATTTGAATACCAGCAGTTTAATTCTACAGTGCATGCTTTTTAGGCACCAATGGAATCTATAAGGATAGTGGAATTACCAACCCCTCAAGAAGCTATGGGATTCTGGGTTTCAAGGGAGAGTTGTAGGCTTAGACTTAAGAGGTCATGGTGTCTGATGTTACCCTAAAGGACAATGTGACCCATGAATGCCTTCTTCCCATATCAGCTTCTTCAGTCATGAAATAGGCACATCACAAAAGGGAAGACCATAATAATTTTAAACAACTGTACAACGGCCCCTACCCTTGCTACCTGTGAGTGTGGATTTCTCCCGAGTGGGTTGGAAGTGCTTTGCCTCATTTCACGTGTTTTTAAGGATCCTGGGGGTTGCTATCAGTTGGACCTGACTTGACAGCACCTGACAGCAAATACTTTGTTGTTGTTGTTATTAGGTGCCTTTGAGTCGGTATCCAACTCATAGCGACCCTATGTACAACAGGGGAAACACTATTATCAGTGCTTCTCTGCTATTCATAGGGCTTTCAATGGCAGATTGATTTTTGGGAGTGGGTTGCCAGGTCCTTCTCTCAAGCCCAGGCGGTCTCCCATCCAAGTACTAACCATGCCTGACCCTGCTTAGCTTCCAAGATCTGATGGGATCAGATGCTACAGGGCTACAGCTACAGGCAGCAAATACTTAGCGACTGGAAAACATAGTATTCCATGGCTAAAGATAGTTCTTCAATCTACGTTTTGTTGTTTTTTGCAGAGAATGGCAAATCGGTCCACTGGAAACTGGGCGCCGATAAGGAAGTGTGGGTCTGGGTGATGGGTGAGCACCATCTGGATAAACCGTACGACCTCCTGTGTGATGAGATTATCGCAGAGCGGGAGCGGCTGAGAGCAGAGCAGGATGCGGCAAATCTCAGGTACGCCATCTGCACACAAGCAAGAGACCGGCCAGAGTTTAAAAGACGCTGCAAAGTTGCCCCTTGCTCACCGGATCTGACAGGAAGGTGGAGTGGCATCTGATGGTCGCAAAAATCATTTTGGATCATTCTACGGAGTTTCTTTAGACCTTCCATGATCCCCTTCATTCCCGCAGTGCTCAGAGCAGCTGTGTCATTTCCCCGCTTGCCATTCTGGTGTTGATCTGCATGAGGGTGTGAGTTACCTGTTGCTCCTCTCTGGACTCTTGTTAGAGTCTAGACCCTGCCATGACCCCACCAAGCACCAGGGGTATCTGTGAGAACCGCAGTGCCCACCCAAGCGTCAGGCCTTTGAGAAGATCACTTAGATGTGAGCAGCTGTGTAGGTGGTTCCACTGTGGTTGGGCACTGGAAGTTCAAAGAGGAAGAGGGGGCTTCCCGCCTAGGAGTAGAAATAGGCAGATATGGCACCAGCTCTCACCAATTCAGGCTGTGCCATGAGCTATGTTGTTGTTGTTAGGTGCCGTCGAAGTCAGTATCCAACTCATAGCGACCCTACATACAACAGGCGAAACACTATTGTTAGTGTTTCTCTGCTGTTCATAGGGTTTGCAACAGAGGATTGATTTTTGGGAGTGGGTTGCCGGGGCCATCTCCCAAGCCTACAGCACCTGGTGTTCTCAGGCGGTCTCCCATCCAAGCACTAACCAGGCCTGACCCTGCTTAGCTTCTGAGATCTGACAGGATTGGATGCCACAGTGCTATGGCTTCATGAGCTAAAGCTAAGGTATAAACAGAAGAGTCCAGGTAGGAGCTTGTCACTCTGATCCACAGAAGAGGTGAGATCTGAGCTGAGTCTTAAAGGATGTGCTGAGTTTCCAGCGACAGATCGTCAGGAAAGTGCAGTTGGAAGGCATAATCCAGACCCTCAATTTCACTTTGAATGATCCCAATGGGGAATGGCGGGCTCTTCTCCGTGCTTGAGGTAAACCCAGGTAAGTGGAGGGAGACAGAGCCATGCTCTAAGGGGCCATAAGAGCCAGATGTAGGAGTGCAGACCTTCTGTGGTCAGTGAGGAGGTTTTCAATAGGAAAGTGACAGAATCAACTGTACACAAAGATGACTTGGGGGGAACACCGTGGCAGGTGGCAACCCCCTTTTCAGGGTATCCAGAGTAGCCTCTGTGAAGCTGCTGTCTCTCGGGTGCCTTTCTATGGCTCTGGGCAGTGGTGTTGACAGCTCCACTCTGAGCTGGTGAATTGGAAATTGGAACAGACGATAGGACCTAAGTTTATTCCCATGAGATAGGGGTGCTGCCATCAACTCCGGTGACATCAAAAGTATATGTGCACCTGTGAAGATAAGAGGAATTTTTGCTGACTGAACATATGAAGGGAGTGTACACTAGCAGTCTAGCTTCTGAATCAGGAACTCGGCAGACCTGGGTTCAAATCCTGGCTGTGCCACTATATGGTCTTGGAAAAATTATAAAATTTCTTTGAGCCTCTTCTTACAAAGCAAGGATAACAGTGCTTTCCTCATAGGGTTATGAGAATTTAATGTCTCGAGCAGCTAAAGTAAAAGGAAGACATGATGAAGTTAAAGATATAAACAGAAGATTTCAAAAGGCAGCTTGAGAAAATGAAAACAAATATTATAATGACATGTGCAAAGAGCTGGAGGCAGAAAAACAAAAGGGAAGAACACGCTCTGTTTCTCAAGCTTAAGGAAGTGAAGAAAAAATTCAAGCCTTGAGTGACAGTAGTGAAAGATTCTACAGGGAAAATATTAAATGATGCAGGAAACATCAAAAGAAGGTGGAAGGAATACATAGAGTCATTATACGAAAGAGAAGTAGTAGATGACCAACCATTCCACAAGGTTGCATATGAAGAGAAACCAATGGTATTGAAGGATGAAGTGGAAGCAGCCTTGAAAGAACTGGTGAAACACAAGGCTCCAGGAATTGATGGGATACCAATAGAGATGTCTCAACAAATCAGCCTAGAGGAGAAATAGGCAGATATGTTGAGAGGCAGATGCAGATGCAGCACTGGAGGTGTTAACATGTTTATGCCAACAGATTTGGAAAACAGCTACTTGGCCAACTAACTGGAAGAGATTCATATTTGTGCAGATTCCCCAAAAAGGGGATCCAACTGAATGTGGAAACTATTGGACAATATCAGGAATATCACATGCAAGCAAAATTTTACTAAAGATCATTCAAAAGCAACTGCAGCAATATATAGACAGGGAATTACCAGAAAATCAAGCGGGATTCAGGGACATCATTGCTGATGTCAGGTGGATATTAGCTGAAAACAGAGAATATCAGAAAGATGTCTATCTATGTTTTATTGAGTATACAAAAGCATTTGACTGTGTGGATCATAATAAATTATGGATAATGGGAAAATGGGAATACCAGAGCACCTAATTGTACTCATGAGAAATCTGTACGTGAACCAGGAGGCAGTTGTTTGAATAGGACAAGGAAACACAGCCTGATTTAAAGTTGAGAAAGTTGTGCGTCAGGGCTGTATACTTTCACCATATCTCTTCAATTTATATGCTGAGCAAATAACCTGAAAAGCTGGACTTTATGAGGAAGACTCATTAACAACCTACACTATGCAGGTGACACAACTCTGCTTGCTGAAAATGAAGAAGTTTAAAACATTTACTGATGAAGATCAAAGATCACAGCCTTCAATATGGGTTGTGACTAAACATCAACAAAACAAAAACCCTTATGACTGGGCCAGTATGCAACTTCACAATAAATGGAGAAAAGATTGAGGTTGTCCAAGATTTTACTTTGTCTGGCTCTATAATCAACACCCATGGAAGCAGCAGTCAAGAAATCAAAAGACACATTGCTCTAGGAAAAGCTGTGACAAAAGATCTCTTTAGAGTATTGAAAAGCAAAGATGTCACATTGAAGATGAAGGTGCATCTGACTCATACCATGGTATTTTCAGTCATATTGTATGGTTGTGAAAGCTGGACATTGAACAAATGAGACAGGAAAAGAATTGATGCTTTTGAATTATGGTGCTGGAGACATCTCCTGAATATACCATGGACTGCCAGAAGAATCAATAGATTGGTCCTAGAAGAAGTGCAACCCTAGAAGAAGTGCAACCACAATGCTCATTGGAAGCAAGAATGGCCAGACTGTGTCTTACATATTTGGGACATGTAGTCAGGAGAGATCAATACCTGGAGAAAGGCATTATGTTTGGGAGAGTGGCAGGTCAACGAAAAATAGGAAAACCCTCCACCAGATGGATTGCCACAGTGTCTGCAACAATGGGCTTAAATATAAATAAGATCATGTGCCTGCCACAGAATTGAGAAGTGTTTTGATCTGCTATACTTAGGGTCACTATGAGTCGGACTCAACTCTACAGCACCTAACAAAACAACAACAACAAATAATAAGAATAAGAAATCTGTTACTCTTTTTCACTTAATTTGAATGTAGACTTTTGCTTTGGAAAGGCTGCCCATGTTGAAGAATATTTTTGATAATTTTGCTTTGATTTCTCTTTAGAAAAGCTCCATGTGAAGAGTCCACCAATAGCTTGAAAACAAAACCACAGTACTGTGATCTGCAAGCACCAAATAAGCGAGAGACTCAGAATGTCCATAACAAAGCAGCAGCAGAGGAGGACCTGCGACGAGAATCTAGACCAGCACTCACTGTCCAAGAAGAGAAAACTCAGGTGAGTCTTCACATCTGCTAATGCATAGGATTCCATAGCTGGGGGAGATGAAGATATTGGGGCTATGGAGACAAATGTAGCATCAGGAGCCTAACCTGGCTTTCCTGGGAAAAAATCTCCCCCACCTTTAAAGTCTTGCTGTTCATTTCATGTTGAGAGGCTTGGATCACTTTCTACTCTGTGAAAAAGATACTTTCATGGGACTCACGGTGCTAAGAGGGATCTGTAGTAATAAAATTGGGCATTTTAAGGTATTTTCATCCCCTCACCGCATATTTCTTTTGTAACAGAGGTCTGCAAATTTATTCTATAAAGGGCACATGGTAAACACTATGGGCTTTGTGGGCCAGTCTATATGACAACTACACACAGCTGCATTCCAATAAAACTTTATTTACAAAGACAGGCCAAGGGCTGGACTTGGCACATTCTTGATTTAGATGACGTTCTCCACCCCCTGCCCCCCACCCTTTTTTGTGGACTCTGAATACCAGTGCCTTTTTGGCTTCATGGACTCTGCCTGTGATGTGAGGATGGTACAATAGATCTTTATACTCAGCACTGGTATGAATTCTTTCATGGCCCAGGTGCTTTAGAAAGCTCAAACATAATTTGCTGCTTGGATTATAGTTTGTAAGAACAATAAAACTATATTATAAAGTACCTTATTGTGCCAGGAATTTAATTACACTGTGAATTAACAGGGGATTTGTGGTTATTTGACTTCCATTCAAGTCCACTCGGGTAGTATGTGCTCATGGCAGCTGCCCCAAGCCGCCTTTGAGGCTGTCTCATGAAGATACGGTTATCTATCTGTCCTGCCTACTTCCTGGGCTTGGTAGGACTCTAATAATTCATACAGATCAAGGGTTATTATGGGGCAAAGCACACATAGACCGTTGAGTGTCTCCTTTGATGCTCACAATATGAATCCATGACTGTATTTGTATATTTTACAGGCAAAGGAACTGAGGTTAGGTATGGCTAAGCAACCTTCTGGGGCTGGGATTTAGCTCAGATGGTAAAGCGCCACTCTGCAGTCTCTGAGGTCCAGGGTTCGAGTCTCAGCACCACAAATAATGGGAGAAAGATGTGACAAGTCACTCCTAAGGCAATCCCAAAACAATCAGCCATTGAAAACCCTATGAGGGTCGCTATGAGTCAGACAGGACTCGCTAGCACCAACCAACCAACCAACCAAAGCAGCCTGCCCAAGGTCTTGTTCACACCCAAGTCTGCAGGATTCCTGGGTCACTCCTTAACTATTCCCTCTTGCACTTGCCTGCTTCCTGACTGTGGGGAATATGATGTGAAGAAGCTTTACAAATAGCTACAAATTGTTGTTGTTATTGTTAGGTACTGTCGAGTCGGTATCCAACTCATAGCGCCCCTGCGTACAACAGGTGAAACACTACTGTCAGTGCTTCTCTGCTGTTCATAGGGTTTTCAATGGCTGATCATTTCAAGAATATGCTTCCGGGTCCTTCTCCCAAGCCTACAGCACCTGGTGTTCCCAGGCAGTCTCCCATCCAAGTACTAATCATGCCCGACCCTGCTTAGCTTCCAAGATCTGATGGGATTGGATGCTACAGGGCTACAGCTACAGGCTTAGCTACAAATAGGAAGTTCAAAATATCTAGTCAGAAATTCTAAAATTTTGTTCATATCCCAGGGTGAGCCCTGAGGACTTCCTCACTCCATGTCCAGTGAGGGTCCCCAGCTTTCCCAGGCCTGTTGCGCACTCAGCAAGCTTAACACCAAACTCCCTCCAAGCAGCTCCTCTACTAAGGTCCCCAAAATGAAGAAAAACAGCAGCACCAAAAACCTCCCTAAGGAGCACTAGGTGTGCACACTATCTTTGCGCTTGAATCAAAGTATTTTCCTGGTAAAATTTTTTTTGAAAAATAGGACAAAAGATTAAAATAGAAACTGCAGCAATGCCATCATTGTTATTCTTTAAGCATACTGTAAATGTGTATAGGGAGAGCAGCGCTGTTTCACTCCTTAGATGTCTGCTAAAGTGTCAGATACAAAGAGATGGGGCAGGAGGGAAGGAGACACTAGGGTGCAAGGAATATGGAGATGAACCGGTGAGAGGTTTTTATGTTTCCACTCACGAGCTTTCCTTTGTCAGAGGAGGTCTGTTGGGGTTTTCTGTGAGGTTTGCTGAAGTTCACTTTGACAGCGGGACACTCGGAGGTGGGTGGTCTTCATAGCTAGGGCCAGCATTTAAATGACAGACCAGCTTCTACCGTGTGTCCAATCCACTTACTGGCAGACTTATATTTCTATCCTGTTATAAGCCCTGCCTGTGTTACCATAGTAGGTTAGATAGTTCCCCCTCCCCCAATTCAAGTCCACCCAGATCCTCAGATTGTGAGCTTATTTGGAAATTGATCTCTGCAGACATCACTAAGTTAAAGATCTCAAATGAGGCCAAATGCAGTGGTGCACACCTGTAATCCCAGTGGCTTGGGAGGCGGAGGCAGGAGGATCGCAAGTTCGAGACGAGAGGCAGTCTGTGTAACTTAGCGAGACCCTGTCTCAAAAAGTAAAAAAGATGGGCTGAGGGTGCAGCTCAGTGGTCCAGCACTTGCAGAGCATGCAAGTGTGAGGCCCTGGGTTCAAACCCCAGTGCTGCAAAAAAAAAAAAAAAAAAAAGTATATATATATATATATATATACACAACACACACATATACACACACATATACGGCTGGGATTTAGCTCAGTTGGTAGAGCACTGCGCTGCAGTCTCTGAGGTCCTGAGTTCAATTTCCAGTACTACAAAAATGGGAGAAGGGCCTGGCAATCCACTCCCAAGGCAATCCCGAAACAGTCAGCCATTGAAAACCCTATGAGGGTCACTATGAGTCGGATACCGACTTCACAGCACCTAACAACAATATCTCAAATGAGATCATCCTGGATTTAGGGTGGCACCTAAATCCAATGACAGGTGTCTTCCTATAAGAAAGGCAGAGGGAGATCTGAGAGACAGAAACACAGGGAAGAGGCCAAATGAAAAAAGAGGCAGAACGGAGTTATGCTGCCCCAAACCAGAGCCACCAGATGCTGGAAGAGGCAGGGTATTCTCCTTAGAGCTGTTACAAAGCATGCAGCCTGCTGACATGTTGATTTCAGGCTTGTGGCTTCTGGAAGTTAGAGACTATGTATCTGTTGCTTTAAACCACTAAGTTTATGGTGATTTGTTGCAGTATCCATAACAAATATAGTTACTTTTAGTATACTTTCTCAGAAATGTTGCATTATGCTATCTTAAATATAAAATAGTTACTAAAATGGACAGCAACCATTTTGGAGAGACTTACATACTTCAGAAATAAGTTGAACCCGCTATCCTTCATCTGCCTGCAGGTGTACCACTGTGGTGTCAGATCTTGGAAGCTAAGCAGGGTCAGGCCTGGTTAGTACTTGGATAGGAGACCGCCTGGGAACATCAGGTGCTGTAGGCTTGGGAGAAGGACCCAGCAACCCACTCCCCAAAACAATCAGCCATTGAAACCCTATGAATAGTATAGAAGCACAACAATAGAGTTTCACTTGTTGTGCATAGGGTCACTTGTTGTTGTTGTTGTTGTTAGGTGCCATCGAGTCAGTATCCAACTCATAGCGACCCTCTGTACAACAGGGGAAACACTATTGTCAGTGCTTCTCTGCTGTGCATAGGGTTTTCAATGGCAGACTGATTTTTGGGAAGGGGTTGCCAGGTCCTTCTCCCAAGCCTACAGCTTCTGGTGTTCCCAGGCGGTCTCCCATCCAGGTACTAACCAGGCCCGACCCTGCTTAGCTTCCGAGATCTGACGGGATTGGATGCCACAGGGCTATGGCTGCAGGCACACAGGGTCACTATGAGTCAGATATTGACTCAATGGCCTCTATCAACAACAACATCCTTTATCTACTGATGCTGCAACATTTAAACTCTTGAGTTTCCCCACTTGTAAAAAGGGGATAAGTAAGCTGACTGTTAGGCACAATAATAGCAACAATATCCACATCCAGATTTTGGACCCTGGGAAAATGTTACACTCCATGGGAAAAGGGACTTGACTTTTCTGACTTTCCTGATAGGGACCTGAAGATGGAAGATTATCCAGGTGGGCCCAGCTTCATCACATGAGTCCTTAAAACTGAGACTCTTTCCTGGCAGAGCCCTAGGGCAGTGTGGCTATAGAATAATGGTCAGAGAGATGTGATGCGACTGGTTTTGATGATGGAGGAAGGGGCCAGGTATAAACCAAGGAACCACAGGAACCAAGGAACACAGTTCCTAGAAACTAGAAAAACCAAGGAAACTGATCCTCCTCCAGAGCCTCCAGAAAGAACTCAGCTTGGCCCACACCTTGATTGTAGCCCAGTGTGGGATGTCTGACATATAGAAATGTAAGATAATAAATTTATGTTGTTTAAAGCTACTGCAGGGATGGGATTTAGCTCAGTTGGTAGAGTGCTGCTCTGCAATTTCTGAGGTCCTGAGTTTGATTCCCTGAACCACAAAAATGGAAGAAGGATGTGGCAATCCACTCCCAAGGCAATCCCAAAACAACCAGCCATTGAAAACCCTGTGAGGGTCGCTATGGGTCAGACATGACTCCACAGCACCTAGCAACAACTGGGGCTGGGATTTAGCTCAGTTGGTAGAGTGCTGCACGCAGTCTCTGATGTCCCGAGTTCAATTTCCAGCACTGCAAAGATGGGAGAAGGACCTGGCAATCGACTCCCAAGGCAATCCCGAAACAGCCATTGAAAACCCTATGAGGGTCACTATGAGTCAGATACCGACTTGATGGCACCTAACAACAACAACAACAAAGCTACTACGCTTCTCATGATTTGTTACAGCAGCAATAGGAGACTGATACAATCTTGCAGAATTTTGTGATGCCTGAGATAATAAGTTCAAAGCACTTATTTCAACGCTTAACACACATCATACATTTGGTTAGTTCACTTTCTTCTTCCTCTATAGCATTTTTAACTTACAGACAGTGAGAAGAGGATCCTCACATGGACTCACTTACTCCTTCCTTTAAAATGTGTTTGGAAAATCTATTATGAGTTAGGCATTGAAATGACAAAATTGGAGTGAAAACAGAATCACTGCTGTCGTGAACTTTATGGTTTAAGAGGCAGGGAGAGACTTCATGTAACGCAGAATTTCAAATGGTATTAAGTGCTTTGAGGGAAGGGTGGGTTTCCATGTACCCCCATTGTATTAGGACTTGGGTGCTACCTGGGACATCAGAATAGCTTTGCACAGGGCATGAGCTTCAAGTGATGCCCAAAGGACCATTCAGGCTGGTGTTTCCAGCTAAAGGCAGTGTGAGCAGAGGCTCTGGAGGAACCAAGCAGAAGGGGAAGGCAGAGCATCTGATTAAGTGGGGAGTGGACAATGCCTGACAGGGCAGGGTCTGGGGTAACTTACATGTTTTAATCCTTCTTCCCAATTGGAACTTGTTAGTGAGCTTTGAGCAAGGAGTTCACCTGGTCACCTTTATATTTTGAAAGGAACTCATTATTTCCGCAGTACAGTGGGTGTACCAAAAAGGACGTACAGCCCAAATCCCTAAGTTTGGGTGCTGGGGGAATGGGGGAGGCAGCATACACAGCACAGGAGGAGCTCGCTGTAAAGGAGAAGATGAGTCTGGCTTGGTCACAGCCAACATTTCCCATGGTGCTCATGGTGGTAATGGTGGATAGAAGCTGATCGTACACATAAGCACGTGCAGTTTCACTTGTTGTTGTTGTTGGGTGCCGTCGAGTCTGACTCATAGCGACCCTCATAGGGTTTTCAATGGCTGACTGTTTCAGGATTGCCTTGGGAGTGGATTGCCAGGTCCTTCTCTCATTTTGCAGTGCTGGGAGTCAAACTCGGGAGCTCAGAGACTACAGAGCAGCGCTCTACGAACTGAGCTAAATCCCAGCCCGCAGTTTGACTTAGGGTTCACAAAACTCTTTCTTATGGAGTTCTTTCATTTCACAACACTGCTGTGAAGTAAACAATGCAAGTGTTAGCATTTCCAACAAAAAACTTGTGTTTGAAGAGATTAGCAGATTTACCTCCAAGTCACGGATGGGAATGTCCTTGTTCTGCACATCCGCTTTAGTTCCCACTCTCATCATGACTACGACATGTTTAAAACAGAACTCATCACCTTCCCCTAGACCGTCTCCTTCAGATGAGCTCTCTGGTGGGAAATCAAGGCTGGAGGCTGAGAGTCTTCTGATAACGCCTCTAAAATGCAGTCAGGTTTCCCGGCAATGATTTCAAGTTTGAGCTACCATTTATTTTAACTATGATAGCTAAAGGCGATTGTCTTTAAAATCTCATGGTCCACAAGGCCTAAGGTCTCTTACAAAAAAAAAAAAAACAAAAAACAAAACTCCAATGTCTTTTATTAAATACGAAGGATTTAAAGAGCCATCAACTTTCTAGGACTATAAATAATGGTCAAGGAAAAAATCAGCTATGGATTTACTGAAATGGTTTTTTTAGATTTATAATAAATTTGCCCATGACAGATCATCACACAGAAACTGTGCTCTGTATTCTGATAAAGTATTCTAGACCTGAAGCTGAAAGCCTTCCCTGCTTGTGTGAGGACTGTGGAGGGGGGGTGGAAGTTAAATTCAGCCCCAATATGGATGCACATTCAGTAGTATACAAGTGTCTATGGGCGAGTCAGTTCCTTCTAGGAGGTAGTGCTTCTGTTAGTCAGGACCCTTATGTTTATACGAAGGCAAAAGAGCAGACTAAATTTCTGCATTTGCATCAGCCAGTGTTTTCCAGCTCTGCTCTGATCCTCTGATGGAAGGATTATTGAGGCAGACATTTAGCCATGGTCCCCTTTGCCTATGTAGAACTTGGAGTAAATCCCACAGTTTCTTCCTCATTGTCCTCCTCCTTTGTTTTTGTTGTTGTTGTTGTTGTTGTTGTTGTTGTTGTTGTTTTTGTTGTTGTTGTTAGGTGCTGTCAAATCAGGTCCAACTCATAGCCACCCTATGTACAACAGAACAAAACACTCCCCAACACTGTGCCATGCTCCGCACTCTGTCAGTGCATCTCTGCTATTCATAGGGTTTTCAATGGCTGATTGTTTCAAGATTGTTTACAGAGTGGGCTGCTGGGGGTTGAACCCAGGGCCTCAGAGCACATAGAGCAGCACTCTTATCAACTGAGCTAAACCCCAGCCCATCCTTTTTCTTTTTTGGGGTGGGTGGGTGGGTACTGGGGTTTGAACCCAGAGCCTCGCGCTTGCATGCTTTGCAAGTGCTGGACCACTGAGCTGTATCCTCAGACCTTTTTTTTTTTTTTTTTCCTACTTTTTGAAGACAGGGTCTCACTAAGTTATGCAGAGTGTGTCTGATCTCAAACTTGCGATCCTCCTCCCTCTGCCTCCTGAGCCGCTGAGATTATAGGCGTGTGCCACTTCGCCCAGCTGTCCCTATCCTTTTTCCTTACCCACTAATATTTTGAATAAGATGAAAGCAGGTTAAAAGACGCTAAAGGCAGCTTCAAGGGAAGAAAAAACCCATACATCAAAAGAGCATATGCAGGAGCTAGGGACGTTGTTTAGTGAAGTAGGCAGGTTTGCCTCGGAGCTGGTCATTGCTGCAATAGTGTTGGGTGAGGAATTTGGCATTTTAGGTTTACGTAGCTCTGCACAGCTCTCAGACGACTTACATTGGCCGTTTGATTTCATCTTCACAGCAAGAGCAGGAAGTGAGAAGCAGGCATTTTTGTTCTCCAAGTGGGGAAATCAAGGTCAGTGGTTTGTGCAAAGCTCAAGTCAGAGGTGGAGCTGGGACTGTGCTTCTGGTTGGCTTCCTTATCTGCCCAGGGCAGGTGTCCACTCTGCATCTGAGTGAACTCACTGCCGGTCTTAGGTTTTGGCTTTCTTTCCCTGTTAACTGAAACCCTTCAGGCCCAGATGTTCTTTGCCTTAAACGGAACCTTCCCAATTCAAAACCATGCAGAAAGCGAAAGAGGAGGGAGTGAGGACGGAGTGAAGAAATTGACATGGTTAAATCTGCTGGTGACCTTGAGCCGGTCTGACTCAGGGGATGATTTTTCTAGTCCCCAGCTCCAGCCTTCCACTGCTCTGTGCGTTCCCTAGATGGATCCTTGAGGCAGCCTTGCCATCCACCCATGAGAGTGAGAGAGGTGGAGTCCATGGGGCAGGGTCCTTTCAGCTAGAAACCCCAGAAGTCTGGCTACCTTGGCATGATGGCCTCCTCCCTGGCTATGAACTTCACTGCCTTGCGCTGTTGGGCTGGTTCAGCTGAATCTGTCAAATACTCCCTGAGCGAATATTCACTGTAATGATAGCTATTTCGGAACCACAAAGGAGGCATAAGACAAGGTCTTCATCCTTCAAAAGTTTCAACCCCGCTGGGGGGAGAAGCAGTAGTCAGAATCAGGGCTGAAGCAGGGTTTAGTCATGTTCCAGGGCGGGGAGTGGCTGCCTGATTTGAGGAGGGCAGGGATTGAGAGGGGCCCATGTGGTAGAAAAGCAGAGAAGCCGGGAGAAGAGGAATCTGCAGGTGAGCAGTATGGTGAGCAGTATGTCCATGCAGAGAAAGTGCAGAGCATCCTACATGTGGGGACACGGGGAAAAAATAGCCTGACTGGGATCAGATACTTTGGCCGGGACCTAGGAAGTGAGAGGCTGAGAGGCCACAGTGTGGAAGTGGGAACAGGTTTGTCTCGTGTACCAAGTCCTGTGAGTTAGTTGTAAAGATGGAATCTGGTGGCTCAGGTGATTCCTCGTAAGTTTCCTTCTAGCACTAAACACTCATATCCTGAGCCAACACCCACGCCCACATGATCGGAAGAAGATTTTTCTCATACCACGGCTGGCTATTAAGTAGGGCTTACATACGGCTTCAATGGATATATCACACCGAGGTCTAGACTTTTGTATTTGTGCAGAAAATAAGCAGGGATGTGATGTGGAAGGTTGAGGTTAACTCAGTATCATTTCTGTGAATGAAGAACAAATTATTCTTTAGTCAAGAGGCGGTCCTGTCTGGAGCTGGGAAATAGCTGATCTTCTCACATCTAAAAAAGTGTGGAGAGCTACCCACTTCTGTCCACAGAGCTGTTTCTGAAGATTTAACCAACGTACTGAATAGCCCAATCTGTAGTTCTGTTTTTGAATTATTTTATGCCAATGTAACTTGAGCTATATCTTCAGTAGCAAATGGCTTTATCTATGGAGATCCCTTACAGAACAGTGAAAGATTTGCCTCAACTCTAAGAGTGAAGTGTTTCTGTTTTATCCTTCCACCTGTTTTGTTGTTGTTAGGTGCCGTCGAGTCAGTATCCAACTCATAGTGACCCTCATAGGGTTTTTAATGGCTGTTTTGGGATTGCCTTGGAAGTGGATTTCCAGGTCCTTCTCCCATTTTTGCAGTGCTGGGAATCGAACTCAGGACCTCAGAGACTGTAGTGCAGTGCTCTACCAACTGAGCTAAATCCCAGCCCCATCCTTCCACCTGTTGTTGTTGTTGTTGTTAGGTGCTGTCGAGTCGGTATCCTGCAACCCTCATAGGGTTTTCAATGGCTGACTATTTCAGGATCGCCTTGGGAGTGGATTACCAGGTCCTTCTCCCATTTTTGCAGTGCTAGGAATTGAACTCGGGACCTCAGAGACTGTAGCGCAGCACTCTACCAACTGAGCTAAATCCCAGCCCATCCTTCCACCTAGAAGAAATAAATATGAGGTTTCTTAGGGGAGCTACTTTATCTCTGCTACAAGGTTAAGAAAACTTGACGTTTAGTCTGAGAGCATCTTGAAACTCATCTTTACAATAGAATTTTAAAAAGAATTTGTTGGTTTAAATGTTAATTTTTCCAAATTTCCAAAATTAAAACTGCCCAATAAAGTATCACACACTCAGAAGCCACGCTGCTAGCACATTGTTGTTGTTGTTGTTGTTAGGTGCCGTCGAGGCGGTATCCGACTCATAGCGACCCTCTGTACAACAGGGGAAACACTATTGTCAGTGCTTCTCTGCTGTTCATAGGGTTTTCAATGGCAGATTGATTCCTGGGAGGGGGTTGCCAGGTCCTTCTCCCAAGCCTACAGCTTCTGGTGTTCCCAGGCGGTCTCCCATCCAGGTACTAACCAGGCCCGACCCTGCTTAGCTTCCGAGATCTGACGGGATCTGATGCCACAGGGCTATAGCTGCAGGCTGCTAGCACATTAGAAGATATTTAGTGTGATAATTGAAGTTTCAGTTCTTACAGGCAGCTCTGTGACTTGTGTTTTCTGTATGGGGCTCAGTTTCTCTATACACTAGACATTCAATTTAGCAACACTATTCCTTTTTAAGCCCCTGGGACTTCCATTTCCTGATGTGGCATGACTAAGAATGAGAAGAAAACAACTGGAAACATCCATTAATAACTGGGATGTGGAATGAATGCAGTATGAATCTAGGAAAATTAGAAATTGTCAGAAGTGAAATGGAGCACATAAACATTGACATTCTTGGCATCAGTGAGCTAAAATGGACTGGTATTGGCCATCTTGAATCAGATAATTATATTTTATACTGGGAATGACAACTTAAAGAGAGATGGGGCTGCATTCATTGTCAAGACAGACATCTCAAGATCTGTTCTTGAAGTACAATGCTGTCAGTGATAGAATAATATCCATACACCTACAAGGAAGGCCAGTTATTATGACTATATTCAAATTTACACACCCACCAATAAGGCCACAAATGAAGAAAGTGAAGAGTTTTAAAAGCTTCTGCAGTCTAAAATTGATCCAACATGGAATCAGGCTGTACTGATAATTACTAGTGACAGGAATGAAAAAGTTGGAAACAAAGATGAAGGCTCAGTAGTTGGAAAACATTACCTTGGTGACAGAAATGATGCTGGAGATTGCATGATAGAATTTTGTCAGACTGACATTTTCATTACAAATACATTTTTTCATCAACATAAACAGCCACTATACACATGGAATTCACCAGATAGAACATATAGGAACCAAATTGACTACATTTGTGGAAAGAGACAATGGAAAACCTCAATATCAGAAGTCAGAACAAGATTAAGTATTGATTGTGGGTCAGACCATCAGCCACTCATATGCAGGTTCAAATTGAAACTGAAGGAAATTAGATCAAATATATGAGAGCCAACATATGACCTTGAGTATATCCCACCTGAGTTCAGACCATTCCAAGAACAGATTTGATGTGTTAGACACTAAAGATTGAAGACCAGATATGTTGTGGCATAACATCAAATATATCATTCATGAGGAAAGCAAAGGGCAGGAAAAAATGAAAAGACCAAGTTACATGTCAAAAGAGACTCTGGAACTTGCCTTTGAATGTCTAGTAGCTAAAGTAAAAGGAAGATATGAAGAAGTCAAAGAATTAAACAGAAGATTTCAAAGGGCAGCTCCAGAAGACAAAATCAAATATTATAATGCATGTACAAAGAGCTGGAGACAGAAAACCAAAAAGGAAGAACATGCTCTGTTTTTCTCAAGCTTAAAAAATTGAAGAAAAAATTCAAGCCTCAAGTGGCAGTAGTGAGGGTTTCTATAGGGAAGATACTAAACAATGCAGAAAACATCAAAAGAACATGAAAGGGATACACACTCGTTATATTAAAAAGAATTGGTGGATGACCAACCATTTCAAGAAGTTGCATATGATCAGGAACTAATGATACTAAAGGAAGAAGTAGAAGCTGCCTTGAAGACACTGGCAAAACACAAGGCTCCAGGAATTGAAGGAATACCAATAGAGATGTTTTGACAAACAGATTCAGTGCTAGAGGTGCTCATTTGTCTATGCCAAGAGATTTGGAAAACAGCTATCTGGCCAACTGAGTGGAAGAGATCTGTATTTGTGCCTATTCCCAAGAAAGGTGATCCAACCAAATGTGGAAATTGTCAAGTGATATCATTAATTCTACATGCAAGTAAAATTTTGCTAAAGATCATTCAAAGGTGACTGTAGCAGTATATAGACAGAGAACTGCCACAAAGTCAAGCTGCATTTGGAAGAGTGTGGGGAACCAGGGACATCATTACTGACATCAGATGGATATTGGATGAAAGCAGAGAATATCAGAAATATGTCTATCTATGTTTTACTGATTATGCAAAGGCATTTGACTGTGTGGATCACAACAAATTATGGATAACATTGCAAAGAATAGGAATACTAGAGCAGTTAATTGTACTCATGAAGAGTCTGTACATGGACCAGGAGACAGTTGTTCAAACTGAACAAGGAAACGCTACCTAGGAGGGTTTGCGTCAGGACTATCCTTTCACTGTACCTCTTCAATCTCTATGCTGAGGAAATAATCTGAGAAGCTGGATTTATGAATAAGAACATGGTATCAGGATTCCAGTAAGACTCATTAACAGACTGCTTTATGCAGGTGACACAACTTTGCTTACTAAAAGTGGATCTGAATCATTTACTGATGAAGATCAAAGAACATAGCCTTCAGTATGGATTGCACCTCAATATCAACAAAACACAATTCCTTGCAACTGGGTCAGTAAGCAATGTCATGATAAATGGAGAAAATTTGAGGTTGTCCAAGATTTTGTTTTCCTTAGTTCTATAATCAACACCCATGAAAGCAGCAGTCAAGAAATAAAAAGACACATTGTGTTGGGTATAGCTGTTGCAAAACACCTCTTTAAGTGTTAAAAAGTAAAGATTTCTCATTGAAGACAAAGGCGCACCTGACTCATGTTATGGTATTTCCAGTTGCATCATATATTCATGAAAGATGGACAATGAATAAGAGAGACAGGAGAAGAACTGATGCTTTTGATTTATGGTGCTGGAGATGAATATTGAATATACCATGGACTTTCAAAAGAACCAACAGATCCATCCTAGAAGAAGTACAACCAGAGTGTTCATTGGAAGAAAGGAGGGCTAGACTGTGTCTTATGTATTTTGGACATGTTGTCAGGAGGAGCCAATCCCTGGAAGAGGACATGTCTGGGAGAATGGTGGGTCAACAAAAAAAGGAAGACCCTGAACTAGATGGATTGACACAGTGGCTACAACAATGGGCTTAAACATAAGAAAGATCATATGCATGGCGCAGTGTCAGGGAGTGTTTCATTCTGTTGCACATAGGGTTGCTGTGAGTCAGACCTGACTCAGTATTACCTAGCAGCAGCAGCAGCAGCAACAACAACAACAACAACAACAACAGCAACAACATTTCTCTGTAAGAGATGCTGAGAACACTTGGAAGTATGAAGAAGCTTGGCCAATATCAGTTGATGGAAGCAGCAAAAATTATCCCCTGAAGACCCACAATTAAAGGATGCCTTTCTTATCTTGAACCCAGCCTTGGTCCTTCTCATTTCTCACATGATTAGTTGGAAGTAAAGGGAAGCATGCTGGTTTGTCCATGTTGAGGAGGAGGCTGAAATCACATGCAGATTAGAACTGAGTACATGGCTTTTCTTTTGCAAAGCCATTGCCTTCTGCAAAACAGCTGCCTTGTCTTTATTTTTGGCAAGGGTGATGCAGCTAGGGAACCTCTGATATGATGCTCCTCTTCATATTCAGAGAGACTGCTATGGTCCTGAGTGGAGCACACTGAACATTCAGTATTCCTGCATTCTTGTCATTGAACTGGAGGTGGTAGTCAGTCATAGGATTTAGCTGTCATCCAACCAGGTTCTGAGACATGCAGGTTGGAAAGCAGATGCCTTTCTCAGGGAAAGATAAGTGTGATGAGAATGCAGAGAATATGGCAGGGGAGGCATTATGTGAACAGGCTCACCCTACCTGGGATCCTTGGGGAGGACTTGAGAGGACCCTGAATCTGCATTGAGCTCCTTGGAGACCCTCAATATGATCAGCCTTCTCAGTGCTCTCAGTGCTCTCAGTGTTTCTCCTCATGTCCTGCAAGAGAACTTAGGAGGGAACAGAGCAGTGCTGGATGTGGCTGGGAGAATGGCAGAGTGTGCAAATCCAAAAATAAGGCTCTTTGTGTTCTCTGCTTTTATGTAATTTGTAGTCTAGGTACTCATTAATCAGTAGAGTGACTGTCCTTGCCCTTGAAAGGGACCTTGAATACATTTATATCTGCTCACTTTTAGATTTTATCTCCAGAGGATTATTCCACTTTTTCCAGAAATGGCCTTCAGAGTTGACCACAGAGCCAAACAGGAGATTTTAAAAGTTAGAACACAAACAAACATCTGGGGTTCAAAGCACTAAAATAAAGATTGAAAAAGACCTTGCAATTAGCAGATTAAAAAGCCTTGAGCAAGAATCTCCTCTGTTGTATCCTCTTTAACCAAACGGGGCTGGAGATGAGACCACTTGGCTCTCTGCCCTCCCCTTCCACATTCCCTTTGCAAACACACACACCAAACACGCACACATGTGCACTCTCCACGCTTCCTCGAGACTTTTATACTTGCTTTTTTAACCTGTCATCTCACTGTAACAGCTAATGATAACAAAAACACTCCCCTAAAAACTACATTTTAATTGTAGACTTGACATTGAAACCCCATGGTGGTTTTCAGTAATATTTTCAAGTGTTCTTTGGACTCGTAGAGGTACATTCCCATGGTAGAAAGAAGTTAGATAACTACCTGTCACATGATTCTAAGACATGGTGAAAATCCTTCACTTAGGTTTTTCTTTTTCTACACCTCCAGAACCGACATTAAGCCTGCTGTCTACCCCAAAACCAGCAGGTTCACCAAACTAGATTTAGTTGTTTGCATTTATAAAAGAGTGAGTCCACAGTGAGAACTTAAGATCAGACCACTTTTTTGAAAGAACTTAAAAGAATATGCAGATTTTTTTAACCAAAAAAAAATTTTGGTTTGGTTTTGAAAATTTTGGTTTGGTTTTGAAAATTTTGCATAGCAACTAGAGTTTTTGATTTTATACAACTTGGGCTTCCTGGAAGGTGTGAAAAAGATTGTTGGAGGTGATTAACCAAAGGGGAGCACCAAAGCTTGGTGAGTAGCAGGGCTGAGAAGCCCATACCCCACCCAAGAGTAGATACGTTGGGCTGCCAGGCTCTGCCTGCAGATGGCCACGTTGCCAGTCTCTGGGAGGCCAGGGAGTCAGGTGCACACTTATAATAAGGAACTCTATTGTAAATAGACGGGCTGGGATTTAGCTCAGTTGGTAGAGTGCTGTGCTGCAGTCTCTGAGGTCCCAAGTTCAATTCCCAGCACTGCAAAAAAGGGAGAAGGGCCTGGCAATCCACTCCCAAGGCGATCCCGAAACAGTCAGCCATTGAAAACCCTATGAGGGTCGCAGGATACCAACTCGATGGCACCTAACAACAACAACAATTATGAATAGAATGAGGAAATCCACTTCAGAAACGTAAACTAGAATTTTGAGACTTGAAAGAGGAAGGATAACCCCAAACCAGTACCTATTTCCCTCAATATATATTCCCTTTTGGTACATATGAAAGAAGTATTTCAATATTATTTTTGTGAGAGATAAAGTATTGGGTATATCAGGTAGAAACAGAAAAAGGATAACTGTGCTTATCTTACTCATTCAAGAGTATAGGAATAACCAGAGGTTTGTATAGTTACCCAAGTAGGTTCCATGTAATACATAGAATTTCGCAGTAGTTTGTAGAATAAAATTTTATGTAAGATAGAGTCATACAATGCTAGCATTTTAAGAGTCATTTAAGCTGTTGGGCTTTTTAAAAGACAAATAAAAACAGCATCTTCCATAATAAGCTTAATATAAAATAAAATAGGAAAGAGAAAATCCAGGTGCCATGGTACCATGCTTGTCATCCTAGAGACTTGGGTGGCTTAGGCAGAAGGATTGCAGGTTCAAGGTAAGAGGCAGCCTGCACAATTTAGCAATACCCTGTTGCTAAGTTTAAATAAAAATGTTGCCAGTGTGCAGCTCAATAGTGCAGCCCTTTCCTGAGTTCAACCTCCAGTATTGAGAAAAAAAAGGAAAAAAAAAAAGAAAGAAAGAAAGAAAAGAGGAAAATACTTGCCTAGCATGCACAGCCTGCAACCTACCACTGTGGCGTCTGATCTTGTCAGATCTCGAAAGCTAAGCAGGGTCGGTCCTGGTTAGTACTTGGATGGGAGACCACCTGGGAACATCAGGTGCTGTAGGCTTGGGAAACAAACCCAGCACCTCACTCCCAAAAAAGAATCAGCCATTGAAAACCCTACGAATAGCAGAGAAGCACTGACAATAGTGTTTCGCCTGTTGTATATAGGGTCACTATGAGTTGGACACTGACTTGATGACACCCAACAACAACAACGACAACAACAACAACAACAACATGCACAAGGTCCCAGGTTTGATCAGCAGCCCTGAAAAAATGTTCTATTCTTTAGTGTTGTACATTACAAAGCTGATAACACAACTTGGCCACTAGCTTCCTTAATATACAATTGTGTTGCAAGTGGTATTTGCAATGCCTCACCTTTCCAGCAATTAATTACAAGTGATATTTGCAGTGATTCACTTATCTAATTCCTTAGAAATAGTATGCTGGGAAGAAAGATAAGGAATCCTGAGCCATGAGACTGGAGGTCAAGTTGAACACGTAGTCATTTAACTCTGTAGGACTGAGCTTCCCAATCTATAAGATTGGGGTTACAATAGCTATATGTCATGGGCTGATGTATCAAATGAAATAGTATACATGGAAGTATTTTAAAAAGTATTATGCATAATTTGAATATTATTTGAATATTATTTGCTATTATCTATTATTATTTGTAATTAGGGTCCTGTGTCCTATTGCATCAAGACTTCCTGAATAAATCATGTTTTAAGATTCTGAATATCCTGTGAATGATCCTTTAGCAGCCCACTCCTGGAACAATCCTGAAACAATCAGCCATTAAAAACCCTATGAATAGTAGAGAAGCGCTGACATAGTGCTGGGCATGGGACAGTGTTGGGGAAGTGTTTTGTTCTGTTGTACATAAGGTCGGCTATGAGTCGGCCCTGACTCGATGGCACCTAACAACAGCAACAACAATTACTACTTTATACTTGTGTTTTATATTTTACAATCCCTTTGTTTCTTTTGCCTGTCTTTTTCATGGATGAGGGTGTGAGAATGGCCTTGGATGCTTTCATATCTGAAATGCCTTGCCCCAGTGATCCTTTCCAATTCCTCATTTGTTGTTGTTGTTAGGTGCCGACTCATAGCGACCCTCATAGGGTTTTCAATGGCTGATTGTTTCAGGATTGCCTTGGGAGTGGGTTGCCAGGTCCTTCTCCCATTTTTGCGGTGCTGGGACTTGAACTTGGGTCCTCAGAGACTGCAGAGCGGCGCTCTACAAACTGACCTAAATCCTAGCCCCAACTCCTCATTATTGACCACATTTTCTGAGGATGTTACTGTCCCTTTATGTTACTTTCGCATTGCTGTATGGGACTATCAGCGGGGAAGGGCAGTGGACTTGAACTGATGTTCACTTAATGTAACAATTTGAGTTGTTGATGTGCTCAAAATAAACTCAAGTGCTAAAGACAATGTATTATGAAAGTTGTGCTATGGAATCACACATCATTTCAGAGTCTGCTGTACTTTTAAGTCAGTCTTAAGTAGTCTCTGTCCATAGATGTGGCTACATACAATACTAGAAAGCTGGGGAAAAGATTTCCTTGGGTCTCCATTGTCCCAACTCATGCTTTAGTAACATCACTCTATAGGGAGCATGTACCGTATTTTCAGCAATAAATCTTATTGTTCCCCTTTTGATCTTGTTAGTCTAGTTAGCCTTAGGAAAACCTCTCCTTTGGGTATTGTTGTTATTCTTTGTAACTTTATCAAAGCACAGTTTCATTATTCTACCTCTCCTGTTATTTTAGAAACAAAATGCTAAATTCTGGTAGCTTAATATTATAGTCATTGTACGGAAATTCCCTTTTTAAAATAGGCGGGGAAAGGAGAATCTGCTTACTTTGGTGACTTGGTTAACAAAATGAGTGCAAAAAGGAAACACTCTTTGGTGTTTGTTTTGGAGGTGGAGCTGTAAATTGGTGCAACCACTATGGAAATCAATATGGAGGTACCTCAAAAAACTAAAAATAGATCTACCATATGACCCAGCTATAACACTATTGGGAATTTACCCAAAGGGCGATGGGTCATCATACCACAGAGACACCTGCATCTCCATGTTCAATGAAGCGCTTTTCACAATAGCAAAGATATGGAATCAACCAAAGTGCCCTTCAACAGAAGAATGGATAAAAAACTATGGTATATATACACAATGGAATATTATTCAGCAATCAAGAAAAATGAAATAGGGTCATTCGCACCAAAATGGATGGAATTAGAGAAAATTATTTTAAGTGAACGAACATGAGCTCAGAAAGAGAAACAACACATGTTCTCACTCATATGAGGGAGCTGATTCAAAATTACATGAAGGAAAAAATCCTACTCAAAGGTCAGATCATAATAAAAGGGGGAGAGGGAAGATAAGAATGAGGTCAATATAAATGGACTAAAAATCACATGTAATTGTTCTAACAAGATAAAAACAAAGACCACTACAGGAAAAGTTTCTATCTTAAACAGAAATGGAACCCAAGGACATATAGAAAAAATACTACATAGTAAAAGATAGAGAAGACTTGGATGGAAACTTTGATGGGAAGGGGGTGAGGGGGGGAAACATAGGGGAGGGTAAGGGGTAACCTATATGAATAATGTTTATCAAATTGCATATATGAAAATTGTCATAATGAAAAGCATGTAAAAATGAATCACATTATGATGTACATTAAAAATTTCTAATAATAAAAACAAAAAACAAACAAACAAAAAAAATGAGTGCATGATAGACCACTGATTTTCAGAGTACTAGAATCCAATCTATCTTGATTAATAGTAAATGTAGATTACATTTATTTATTTATTTATTTATTTATTTATTTATTTGCACTAGAGTGTTGAACCCAGGGCGTGGTACATGCGAGGTGAGTGCTCTGCCACTAGCTGTACCACCAGTCCCTTTTGTATTTCTTATTTTGAGACAGGGTCTTGCTAAATTGGGCAGGCTGCCTCTGGCCTTGAACTCACAATCTTGCTTCATCTCTCTGAGTCACTGGCATTACAGGTGTGTGCCATGATACCCAGATTCCATATCTTTTAATGATCGAAAAAATATTTCATGAATTGCATGGGTAAACATAGTTCATCCAGTATAGTACAGGTCACCGTTCTGCTTGCTGAGAGTCCAGACAGCAATGAACTCAGCTTGCATGTGATTTGCCCTCTTGAGGTTATTATCCTACCCGATATTCTATTCAGGAATATCATGGCTTTAAGAAGTAAGGGAAAATAAAGTAAGAACTTAGTAGTTTATTTTAAAAATAAACTCCTGGTTTTATCCTCATCATTTTCATTTTTACCACAAAAATTAAATGCTAAAAATGTTCCATTTATTGGCGATTTCTGGTTTAGTTGGAATTAAAGACACTTGGCATTTGTCTGACTGTGTAACCCTACTTTTGAACAAAGTGAGTATTCAGTGAATGTTTTTTTCAAACCAGTTTTAAAATTGAATATAATTAGAATAATCCTTCTCATGACACACATTTTCTAAGGGAAATACAATTTGCAACCATGTAATATCTATGGTGTCAGCACCATCTATTTATAACCCAAGTACGTAGACAAAATTGCCATACTTCTACGCTTAACAATATTTTAAAAAATACTATCATTTTGCCCATTTGGATGGGTTACAATCCCAGACCTACTGGGACCTTCATTCTGACTAGGTGTCTGCAGGAGGTCTGCTAGATTCTGATGTTACTTGCTTTCAACTTCTCTCTTTATGTAGGGGATTAAATAGGGGATTTTGCCTAAAATAATCCTGGTGGTGTTTATTTTTAAGTGGAGCAAATAGGAAGCAGAAACATAGCTTTTAAGTATGCCTATGGATTTCCAGGGGGCTGGGATTTAGCTCAGTTAGTAGAGCGCTCTGAGGTCTCTGAGTTCAATTCCCAGCACTGAAAAAATGGGAGAAGGACCTGGCAATCCACTCCCAAAGCAATCCCGAAACAGCCATGGAAAACCCTATGAGGGTCGCTATGAGTTGGATACTGATTTGACGGCACCTAACAACAACAACAACAACATGGATTTCCAGCACTGCTGAAGTCTCTGTAAATTAGGAAATGGGACATCACTGCAGAGGCTGATGTGTGTGAAAACAGACACATGCTCTCTCTCGGAGACCCAATGAAAGGAGCAAGCTTTAGGCTTGGAGAAGACATGGACCTGAGTCCTTGGCCTCCTACTTATTGACCAGCTACATCACCTTTCTGGTAAAGGGATAACAGCTACTCTGCCACTTGATCTGAAGGCCCAATGATGTATTGGACTTGAAAGTGCTTTATAAGACAAAATTATACTGGTAGAAGGGCAGCTTCCCTTCCTTTGTTTTATTATAGGAATAACTGAATAGTCTGTTCATCACATGGGAAGTTTAGAGACGGCATGGTACCCTCTTCAAGAAGCCTCTTCACCCTTCCTGTGGGAATGCTTAGTGGCAGTGGTATTTCTGAGCTTGTCTCCCTCTGCTATTGGCCTCATAAGCCATCACTTTTGAGCCTGTTGATCTGGTGGGTTGTTGTTGTTGTTGTTATTGTTTAGTACTGGGGAGTTGAATTCAAGGCCTCACACATGCTGGGCATGTGCTCAACCAGGGAGGTATACCCTAGTCCCTTGCTATTTTTTCTTTTGCAACAGGGTCTCACTAGGTTGTGGAGAGAGCCTCTGGGCTCAAACTCATGATCCTCCTGTCTCAGCTTCCCAAGTAGCTGGGATTACAGGTGTATACCATGGTGTCCAACTATCTGGCTATTTTTTAATAGAGGAAATTCTTTTGGATCACACTATTTTCAGTCTATTACAGTGTACTTGATGTGTTTCCTAGATTTGTAGAACATGTAGGTATATAGAAATGAACTTCGTTTATGCAAGTTTTAAATTCTTATTATTTTAGCACTTTGGGATAATGGCAAGTCTTTTTTTACCTTGACAAGGAGAATTTTTATAAATGTGGTTCTTAGTATTCATGAATGGCTTTAGGGTTGGCTCTGTGGTTTAAACATACAGAAGTGTTTGACTCAAATATTCATCTCTGGGATGGTTGTTAAACTAACCAACTGTATGCTAAAACTTCCCTACTCAAGAACCAACTTGTGAACTTCGGTACTAAAAACAGAACCTAAAACTTCAAAGACAAAGAAAATATGTCATCTCTGACTACCACATATAGATTGTGTTCATGGCCACAGGGTTTACTTTTGTCCCTGGTATCCCTTGGTTCAATTCGTAATGTCTGACACGTTTTGTGCTTAGCTCTTGGGGGTTTCAAATATTAATAACCTCATCACATCTGAGTGTGAAAGCAATAAGCATGTTGAAAATAGGAGTAAGGAAAGGCACATGATGATGATAGGAAAGAAAATTAAGATCATTTTGAAAAAGCAAATGGTGAGAAAACAATGTTGTATGTGTGTATGAGGTGAATAATTTCTAAGGACAGAGAATAATCCATATGATAGGATGAAAGTCTTCTATCCATGCAGATGAAATCAACTGGCAAGAGACCAAGTGGGTGGAATGCCTTACAAAATAGACAATGATTTTGGATATATGAGTTGGAAGATCACTGTCAGATACCTGTTGGCCCAATGCTTACTCAGGAAACAACTAAGAGTTTGGTTGAGAGCTCCAAGGTGGGGCCAGTGACAGATGGCCAACAAAATCTTGGTCCAAAAGTCTGCTGTTTTATGGGTGTTTTGTTTAGTCAGCTTTCCATCACCATAACAAAACCCTGAGATAACTAACTTATAAAGAGAAAAGGGTTGTTTTAGGTCACAGATTTGGAGGTTTCAGTCCATGAGCAGTTGGCACTGTTTTGGGCCTTTGGTGAGACTGCATATCATGGCAAGAGCACATAGCCAAGCAAAACCACTCACCTCATGGCTAGGAAACAAAAGAGATAAAGAAGACTGAGCCCAGGTCCCACAGTCCCCTTCGAAGGAACATGCCCAATGACCTAAAGACCTCCCTTAAGTTTCCCTACCTCCTGAAATTGCCACCTTGGTGCTAATCCTTCAAGACACGGGCCATTAGGGGACAATCCAAACTATACCATTAGGCTTAGGTTCTTCCTGTTCTGAGAGTACAACTAGCATATTTGGAGCATTTTCTATAACATCTGAGGATATATAGGGGGAGATGGTTATCTGCCTCCTAGTTTCCAACATAGAAGAAACTAATATTTTTTGCAAATAATGCTCCATGGATCTAAGATCAATGAGGAAAGGGAGAGTGAGTCTATTTTTAAAACTCATATTCCTTATGGTAAAAATACATTCAAAGATTTTCAAAGTCATCTTGACCTTTTTTGAAGAAACAAACTTATACAAAACCAGTTGGAACAGTTCTATCTTGTTCATGAGTAAAGGAACTGGTTACTATGCTGTTCTGTTTTCCATGCAAAGCAGCATCAAGTATCCTTTGACAATATTAAAGTGAGAAAAAAAGAAAAAGAATATGATGAGTGCTGACTGGGAAACCTATAGGATTCATTACTTAGCCAAGAAATAAGTATAAGAAAGCTTTTGACCTGCATCCCATTTTCCTATCACTGTAATGTCAAATGGTGAAAAAAGGCAAAACTACAGCATCATCTGCCTGCAGCCATACCACCCTGGCATGTTATCACATCAGATCTCAGAAGCTAAACAGGATTGGTCTGGGTTAGTACTTGGTTGGGAGACCGCTTGAGAATACTGGGAGATATAGGCTTGGGAGAAGGATCTGGCAGCCCACTCCCAAAAATCAATCAACCATTGAAAACCCTACGAACATCAGAGAAGCACTGATATACTGCTGGGCATCGCACAATGTCACAGAATGTTTCATTCTGTTGTACATAGGGTCACTATGACTTGGACACAACTTGATGGCACCTAACAACCACAACAACAACAGCAATGCACCATCCAGCTGCATGAGCCTGAGCAAACTATACAACTCCACCGAGACTCAGTTTGTTCACCTAAAAACTGGGCATTATGTTGCCCATTCATCAGAGATGTTGTTTGGAGTGAAAATAATACTAAATCACTGACACAGCGCCTGGCCATGATCAATCAGCCTTCAGTGACTAGTGCCCATTAGTAGAATTAGCATTAATTGCATTAGTTATGATGAGTAAAAAAACGTCAACAGAGAGCTTGAAACATGCCACCAGCAGCTACTGTGGCCAGTTTTATCAGCCAAGGCAACTAAACTTTGGAAACAAGTAGACCCAACATGCAATGCCCAAAACACAATAGAAGTTAATTGTTCTCTCTTATAGCTGTCCAGGTTGGTGGTTTTGGCCCAGGAAGGATCGCCTCTCCATAGTCCTTCAGCACCTCGGGCTTTCAGTGGCTCTTTATGTAGTGGTAGCGTAGTTATCACCATTTCAGCCCTTGGAGGGGGAAGTGCCCTGGAAGAATGTGGGAAGGAGGTTTTAAGGGTCTGGGTTGTTGTTGTTGTTAGGTGCTGTCGAATCAGTATCCGACTCATAGCGACCCTCATAGGGTTTTCAATGGCTGACTGTTTCCGGATTGCCATGGGAGTGGATTGCCAGGAAGGGTCTGGGTAGAAGTAGCAAATGCCAGTTCCCACCTTCATTAGCCTGAGGTAACTTTCTTCCCTGGCCACACCTAACTGCTGGGGCAGCTGCAAAGCATTGTGGGGTAGCTAGGCAGCCACGTCCAGCTGTTCAGAATAAAGGGCACAGCTGAGATCATCAGCAACCTCTGCCACAATGGTTTACCCGTGATGTGGTAATGACCCCACGTATCCTCTTGCTCCTTACTGAGTACTAGTACCGGCCTGCTGCAAATTTGCTGACGAGGCACAGGGCATGTAACTCTCAGTGATGTGGATTGTACATGGCTGTGTGGGCAGACACAGGGCACGTGGCCACCCATGTCGGGACGTGGCTCGCACTCTGCACTCGGGCCAGGGCTAGGGTTATAAGAGCCAGTGTAACTGACCTGATCTTTAGGGGCATCTCTTGTGATCTGCCAGCACGGTCACAGTGTCAGAGGTGTCAGCAGGTGGCAGGAAAGAATGACACCAGGGAATCCAGGCAGCGGATCCTCCTCCAGTTGCTTCCTGGGAAGTCCATCTGGAGCAGCAGAGACCCAGATGCCTGAAACAAGGGCAGGGAGGGAGGAGTTTGTGACCCAGGCAGGGGAGTGGGCAGGACTACCGGGCACCATCCTGGTGTTCCAGAAACATCTCCAGTCCTGGAGGGAGCTGCTAAATGCAGGAGGTGAAAGCATTTCTCTTGTCTCACTTAAAACAGGAAGTGCAGAGATCAAGTGAGGAGAGACTTTAAACTAGAGAGTAATAGCCAGGCATGGTGGCGCACACCTGTAAT